>JBCEWC010006750.1:0-22507 GCA_038996855.1 Solanum aculeatissimum | reverse complement strand
AGTATCTATAAATAGGGTCTCAATGTAATAATGTAGACAACAATTCAATAATATTTTCTCCTATATTTCTCACACATTTTTTCTACTGGTACAATGTGCATCATGATCTTAGCTAGTACAAATTTAGCTAGTCCTAGAAGTTAGGAACAAATTTAGATAGTACAATAGCTAGTGCAGATTTTGGTCTAGCCTTCTCCCGTCCTATCGACAAGCGCCTATACTTTTGGTCAAGCATACCTAAGATATTTCAGTTTCTCTGGAAGTAAGTATCAACTGATTTATGTTATAGAAGTTAGGTTTCCTGGACTTTAGAGAGAAGCCTTTCAAATTGAAGATGTTGTAGACAAACCTAACATCACATTGCTTTAAGTGTTACTGATGTTACATAAGATTATTGGCAATATCGTTTTCCTGGTAGAATTAACTAAACTTTAATGCGTTAATGAACAAAACTAGACATCAAAGTTGTATTTTGTATAGAAGGAGGGAGATCTGATGGAGGAGAAGGGCTTCCCTTGTTTCCCTTTTGTACGAAAAATATAAGAGAAAGAAGTTTTCTGGATTTGAAATATATCCTTTTCAGCTTCCACCCTATGTATAAGCCTTGCTCTTGTTTCCTGTCCTCATTTAGCTATTGAAAGAAAGAATAAACCAATCTGTGAACTTCAGTCGAAAACCATTGCGAACTAAAGCCATTATGTACATGACCAGCTGAAAAAATAAAAACATAAATCTAGGGCATTTAATCATCAAATTGGAGAAATACTGTCCAACTTAAACCTAACTGTAGAGCACATTAGACTTTAAATCAATGATCAACAATAGTTTCAGCAATTGTAAAAATAAAATTTGAATTGATCATTCCAGTAGATGTACCATAAGTTATTTTGAAAAAATGAAGCAGCCCATTACCTGATCCAAGCAGAAAAGCCAAGAGCAGTGTTCCAGTGGACTTTAATACTCGACGCATATCAGCTCTAAACAACAGCAAGGGAACAGCAAGTGGAAGCAAGAATCCTGTCACGATTTTATATGCTGGAGCTTCACAAGCTATAATGCCCAAGTTACTTGCTGCTAGACCAACTAATACACTTACTAGTGCACCACTTACTGTAGCCCCAACCTTGGTCTTCTCCGACCTTCAATTTTCATAAGACCAAAAATCAACAAGCTGCGTATAACTATAAAATCTGAAACCTCAATTCTTCGCCCATTGATTATACAAATATTAACAAACTTAGCTCATAAGGAGAGGATTGTTCAAGTCCATATAAGTATACCATAAGTCCATTCCTCAACCAATGTAGGACTTTAACCCACTCTAACACCCCCTTCATGCACAGGCCCAACTGAAGTGTGGACTGGAAACCCAAACGGAAATGGACCTGTCTGATGCCATGTAAAAATATGGCACCTGAACCTAACTCAACCCTAAAAGCGAGCTCATGAGGGTATGATAGCCTGTCTATATAAGCCGACCACCAGTCCATTCTCCAACCAATGTGGGACTTTAACCCACTCTAACGAAAATTAAAATTCTAAGTACAACAAAGCTTCCTTGTGAAGTAGGGTTAAGACATGCTAGATAGCAAGAAGCTAGTGAATTCTTTCAGGTCATTAACTAGAACTTGCACAAGGTATCACCTTTCTATCTTATTAGTCAAACATGAGCTAACAGCCTGTCTATATAAGGGGCCTTTTCAGTCTAATCCCCTAATGGATTTCAGGCAGTCAAATATAAAGACTCTTTGCTAGCTTCCAATGTCTTACTTTCCATTTAGACCCCATATTTACTAGAAGGGTCCCTATCCAGTCATTTTCCCTTTTCTGCAGAATAGTACTGTACCTTCCTTATCTCTTAAGGAGGAGAGCATGGTGAGTCATCTAGGGACAAGAATAGTATACATTATAATGGCTTTCAGCAATGAAATATACCCTAGTCGTAATTAGCTAATTTTAGCTAACTTCTTATTTTTCCTCTGCCATTTTAGTTACTGTTCCATTGAATTTCCTACTCTTTTCCATCTACATCATGAGAGCACCTTCTTGAGCTCTGTGGTGTTTATCTATGGCTTCTGATACGAATGAAATCAAGATTATGTTTGAGAGGATGACAGTAGAGATTACTAACTTCTGTTGGACAAACTCGGTGAAAAAATCAACATGACAAGGCATTTGCTGAGCTTAAGAAATCCCTAGATAAAGTAAGTAGGTTTGATAGAGGAAAGAGTATTGAGGGTCAAGATGGCAGTGGAGAGATATACACTCCCTCTGGGAATCCAATGGCATGGGTACCTCCTACAGCATGGAGACCAGCAATGCCTCCTTTATCAGCACATGGAGTCACCTTGAGCACATCAACTGCTTACCATCCCCAAACTGATGGTCAAACTGAGGTGTTAAATAAGACTCTGGAGGCCTACCTCGGGTGCTATTGTTGTGACAGCCAAACAGATTGGTCTCTTATTCGCCAATGGTAGAGTGGTGGTACAATACCACATTCCACTCATCAATCCAGACCACTCCGTATGACGCATTGTATGGGCAACCTCCACCAATACATTTGCCCTACATGGCTGGTGAAGCTATTGATGAAGAAGTAGATAGGAGTCTGATCACTAGAGAACTTTAGACTCAACTACTCAAGTTTCACTTGCATAAAGCTCAACAAACAATGCAATCCTTAACCAATAAAGGAAGAAGTGACAGGCAACTACAGGTCAGAGATTGGGTCTATCTCAAAATACAACCATACAGGCAAACTACTATGTCTAACCAGTCATTTACTAAGCTGTTCGCCAAGTTTTATGGCCCCTATCAGGTGATTCAAAAGGTGAGGCCATTAGCTTACAAGCTTGTCTTACTTCCCCAAGTGGCCATTCACCCCACCTTCCATGTCTCTCAATTGAAGCTATGCCAGTAGTTCCCGACTCAGTTCACTCATCCCCCATTGTGGATCATGCTAGTCGCTACTGAGGAGCCAGTAAGCATAATAGAAACGAGGATGATCAAAAAAGGGAAATAAGGCTGTGGCTCAACTCTTAATCCAGTGGAAGAACATGTCCAAACAGCAAGCCATTTGGGAAGATTATCATGTTATCAAGACAAGGCTTCCTTCATTCTTTGTAATGGCTTTCATCTATGAAATACACCCTAGTCGTAATTAGCTTATTTTAGCCTAACTTCTTATTTTTCCTCTGCCATTCTAGCTACCAATCCATTAAATTTCCTGTTGTTTTCTATCCTGCATCACACTCGAACTGAGACCAAGTGAGTATGTAAGTTGTAATACGATGAAAATGTTATGTCAAAGTTCACCTAGTTCAAATCTCAAAAAAGGATAAATGTCGGGCAAATTGAGCAGAAGTAATACATTGGAGAGTTGATTACCAAATGCCAAAGGCGCCGGCAGTGAAGAGAACAGTCCAGTTTCCCCATTGATCTTCCGGAGAAATGATGGGAAAATTCAACTGGGATCTGACAATAGTAACAGAGCGGTTCAACTTCCCTGTGGAGCTCGTAGGGAAATCCAGTGGTTTGTATTTCTCAATGTTCTTCGACAACAGCATCGGGTGTTGAAGTATTGAATTGCTAGTTGAAGAAGAAGTAGCTGCCGAAGCATTTTTCCGGCGAGAGAAGCACGACGCCGGCGGTGGAATGTACGGATTGTGTAGAAATACAAGTTGTTTTAACGCCATCAATGAGATGGCTTAGTACATAAGCAGCATTTTAAATAAACTAAACTTGATTACGCTAGTAGTGTTTCATCATATAAATTATTAGGCTTAAACACATCTAAACTTGTTTGCATTATTCACTTAGACATTTAAACTAAATTAAGTTTCAAATAGACACCTCAATCAGTCATAATTTAGACCCCATAAACATTTTTGTCCTAATTAGCATCGTGTGTGAGGTGCACGCAAAAGTGGAGCGTGAGAGCTGATCAGCCCTTACCCCCACCACTCCACCTTTCCCATTGTGTTTTCTTCACCTCCTTTCTTTTCTAAAAATCGTTCTCTACATTTTTTTTTTCGATGGTCTTTTTTTTCTTCTTTTTTTATGCTTTTCGTTATTCTATTTTCTTTAGTCTTTATCAAATTTTTCGATTTTTGAAGCAAGTAAGTTTCTTTTCTTTTTTTCTTTATTCATACTTTGTTATTGTCCTGCCTTACTGGATTATTTCAATGTCTCCATCTCTGTTCATCTAATTTTTGGTTTGAAGAAAATATTTTTTCATTCACAATGTCCTGCCTCACCGAATTATTTCATTATCGCTATCTCTGTTCATCTAATTTTTGGTTTGAAGAAAATAATTTTTATTCACAATTTATGTTTAACACTTAAATTGAAAGGAAAAAAAATTATAATTTATTATTAGGAAGGAAAAGGTGAATTTTTCATAGTAGATAATTGAGGGAAAGAAGAAAAGGAGAAAGAATGTGGTTTGATGGTTTTGGAGTGGATGGGGTAGAAAGAGAAAATGAATTTTTCCTTTTCTTTTAGTTTATTAAAAGGATTAAAAATTATTTTATTTTTTTAATTGAAAATTCATAATTATTTTGGGTCATGTGACACATGTCAGTGTTTTATTCGTTGTTTTTTACATTAACAACGAGATACACGCATCAACTTTTTCAGATTGATTGTCATTTTGTATTTAATAGATATAATTTTATTAAAGTTAAAATGTCTAATAGGAACAAAATTTTGTTAAGGTGTCTAAGCGAATTATAAGAACAACTTTAAGGGGTCGTCTATGAGTTAAGCCTTATTATTATTACTAAATATACTAAGTATTTCAAATTTTAAAAGAATATAAATCAATAATGTTTTAAAAAAAATTATATTAATTATAAAGGAGTGAAAGTTACATATTAGGGTATGGAAGGTTAGACGGCTAATAAGGATGGGATGATTGTCTAGATTTGCGATATAGTAGGTTAATAGGATCAATCGTATTTTATTATTTTCCATTATAGTCATATCTAGTTTCTTCTGCTTATAGGGCTTGTTATTTTTTAGACGAGGATCTTCCAAAAATAGTTTATCTATCTTTACGAGGTAGTGATTATACATATCTATACAACAAAGACTATTTCTTTATACATGAGTTATACACTAAATATACATTATGATAGACAATATATACTGACTATACAACAAAAGATTTAAAGATTTTCCACCCCACAAGTAACTCTTAGAGAAAAGAGAGAGAAAAAAAGTGTGTTTTAAACATTTTACAAATTGGAATTTTCAAGTTAGAAAAAAAAAATTACATGTATTATTTGAGGTGACATGATATTAGTTTTGAGGGGTAAAAGTGAGTCAATACACTAACCGTAACGTAATTTTGATCCCAAAATCAAATGGAGGGCATATTTGATTCATTTTTCCTAAAAAAAAAATTAAAAATTTAAAGAATGCTTAATGAAGTAAGGTTAAAGTAGATAATGTAAATTAGATTTAGTGGGTTAACATAAATATTTTTGTTCTCCATCTCGCTCTCTTTTTCATTCTTAAATTTTCACGTGTTTTAGGAATTAACTTATGTAATCCAACTAATCTACTAAATTGTTTTTATGAATGTATCTTTATTCTTAATATCTTTTGATTAGTTTGGTATTTACTATTATAAACAAATGATATACTTATAATTGCTTATACAAAAAGCATGCCGAAGGGACTATTACACTTATCGCACACTTGCGTTATTATCTGTCAGAATTTTGACTTAGGAATATTAAAATTTAAAGAAGTAAAATTGTGTAAAAGTAAAAAAGTGTCAATATATAATATCTATATATAATGAACTATTTGTACCTAGCTAATAAACATAATTTTCGAACAAAGAGGTGTCGATTGACACCACTCAAATGTATATGACTCCACCACTATTCATCTTTATATTTTTAATTCCGAATAAAAAATTTGATTCCGCCACTAAGTGCTTTGTTCAACCACAAAGCGTAACATAAAAAGTGCAAACAATAAACACGTGGTGTCTTATTACTTGTCCTTCACCAAAATCACCTGAAAACTAGCTGTCACTTTATATTCCTTTGCTCTTTTTGGATTATATTTTTTTTCCTTCTAAAACCTGTAGCAAACCCATCTTTATCTCATAAAAATTAGAGGAAAAAAATAAAAATAAATGTGTTCATACAGATGAATTCTCTATATTCAGTGGAAAAATCGGAGAGAAATCTGGGTTTTTTGTTGTTGTTTAGAGGAATTTGAGGATTTTCATCTCGATTTTTGTTATTTTTTTGGATTGGTAAATTTGGAATCTGTATGAGCGAGACGGTGGTAGAAGAATTGTTGTTGTTGCTGTTGAGAGGAATTTGATTGTTTCGGCACAACATGTCTGCTGTAGTGTGCGGTAAGAGATCCAATTTTTTTGAAGATTTGCAGTCGTCGTCGTCGTCGCCGTCATCGCCGCCGGTTCCGAAGAGGATCCGTTGTTCTCCGTCTTCTTTCTCTCCGCCGCGACCTTTCTCGATTCCGTCGGCGATTGATCATCTCATATCGGTGTTCCCTGATATGGACAAACAGGTTTTTTTTTTTTTTTTGTAAATTAAGTAATTTAATGATTTTAGGGTGATTATATGTTTGGAATATCTGTAAAAGTAATTATTTCTCTACTCCGTCAGCGATTGATCATCTCAATTTCGGTTTTATCTGATATGGAGAAATAAGTTTCGGTTTTGAAAATTGATTGATTAAGTAATTTGATAATTTGGGAAGTATTATTTGTTTGTTTTGGAAGTTTGAGCTGTAAAAGGAATCACTTTGTTTAGCTTTATTGTTGTACTGGACTGGAAATGTTGAAAAGACAAAGAAAGAAAAAATGCTCATTTGATAATTACAATGATTATTTGTGCAAATTTGTTTGTACAAACAATTTTCTTTTTTCCAACGTTTAAATTTTAAGTAATTAAAGAACAACTCGGTTGGAGTTTCAGCTTGTTTTGGAATTTTCGTGGTAAATATCCTTTCTTTATAACAGAATGCATCTCTAGGTTAAATTCTAGCCTTTTTTAAAGTCTGATTAAGGAAAGTTGTAGGAAATTATGCTGTGGAACTAGTTATCAGGATCACATAAATATGAGGAACTAGAACTAGTTTTTACAAATCAACACTATCAAAACCTAAAACCAACAACCCCATAGATTTCTTTTTGAAAACAGAACCACAAAGTTAGATACATCAGTGATATCACTAGAGGAAAAACATCAGACAACATACCATTTCTGAATCAATCGGAATGGATAGAAATCCTCTTAGAATAAAGCAGGGATGGTGAATTTCAAATCCAAGTATCAGTATTACTAGAAGAAATTGAAGAGAAATTCCGAAATAGGAAGCATCGATCGAAAAAAAGTAACTACTCTAATAGGAAATAGATGAAATGTGTTTCTTTAATAATTTATACCTTCACTTTATAAGGTAACAAGGTTTTGGATAAGGTTTAAATCAACATAAAAATTATTAATGACACCTAGCAAAAATAAGCCGAAAAAACGTGCATCTGTTTAATTCTTTTAGAATTTCCTTATTGGACTTTGGTTATCTTTGATTATCTTTATTGTTGTATTGGACTGGAAATGTTTAAAAGACAAAGAAAGCTCATTTGATATTTGATAATTACAATGAATTCTGTGAAGTTTCTAGGAGGTGCAAATTCATTTGGACCAGACAGGTTTCCTTGTTTGAAATCCCTTTATTAAGTGATTCAATAATTACACTGCCATATGGTTGAGTTCAGCTTTTGGTTTGGAATCCTTTAGCTGGAACATCTGTTCTTTAATTTGTGGTATGAGACCTGAAATGTTGACCGACAAAAGAGGGTTGATTGTATATATAGTTTTTCTGTTTGATTTAGCTTTAGATGTTGTGGGCGATAGCTTTTTAGTGAAATTTTGTAAGTTTCAAAGTCATTAAGTATCTTGCAGTGCAATTTATTTGTACAAATAGTGTTTTTTCCCCAAAGTCGAAATTTTAAGTAATTAGAGAGCAACTTGTTTGCAGTTTCAGCTTGTTTTGAAATTTTGGCCGTAAATATCCTTTCATTTTATCATTATTGTATTGGACTAGAAATGAGCGAGGGTCTTTCGGAAACAACCTCTTTATCTCCATGGGATAGTGGTAAGGTCTGTACACTCTACCCGTCCCAAACCCTACTTTGTGGGATTTCACGGGGTATGTTGTTGTTGTTGTATTGAACTAGAAATGTTGATCTATAAGGAATATGTTGATTATCTTTTTGTTATTTTAGCTAAACAACTTTCAAATTCATTTTGAAAAGATATGATGGTTGTTTTGCCATATTTATCATCGATAAGGTTGACATATTAGGTCAGTGATTTTTCCTATTTGGTAAGACAATACTTATTTGTCTACATTATATCTTGATAAGACCAATCTACTTGAGGTATGTGCTTAAGTATCAGGCACAATTATGCATGTTCAATTGCATGATTGAACTATTAAGCCGCGTCATTGTCTTCCTTTCCGGAGGTGCAAATGTAATCACCCTTGTTTCTTCTATCTAGAAAGAACAAAAAAGCATTTTGTTGATTGCTTAATGTTAACATCTGTCATGTCATTTAATGCTGGTTTCGTTGCGGTTGTTGGTCCACTTGACACAAGCGTTAGTAGAATTTAGCATTACATCCGATCTTTATCAAACGATTGACCATGATGCCAGTGCAAGCAGAAAATTTTATTTTGCAACTTGCTTACTTCTCGCTTTTTCATTAGAATGAATATAAATTCATAGTCATGACGTTTCAAAAACATTCGAGGACATTACAGTTGAATGTGGGGATTTATGATGTGTGATGCATTAGTGATAGTGCTTCAAGGAGATATCGAAGATAGTCAAGATACTGTGAGTGGGTGGTTAGAAGAAATATGGTTTTTGAACTATTAGTGTGTGAAAATTGTTTTGTTAGCTCACAAGTTGAGGTTTGGCGACTTTTACATTTTTAGTTTAGTGACCTGCTTGCTCTAGTGGATGGTCTTCACTATTAGCATCTCGAAAGTGACTTTGCAAATGCACCTTTAATGAAATACTGACATGGTGTGGAATGTATTGGGCCACACGTTGAGAAAGGTTGATGTACAACTGGAGATGCGGGAGAATTAGAAGAATAAGGTCTTGGACTCTTGGTCTCTTTGAGTTTTGTCCTACATTGAACTGATATGGGTTGTTGGGGAGTAAGAAATAGGAGAGATTTTAAGGATCATGCGAACTCATGTTCAAATGAAGTGGGTTGAGCACCATGAAGACTCAAGTTTAAATCCCAACAGATACAAAACACTAGGTGATTTCTTATCTGTTCTAGCCTTGGTGGACAGAGGAGTTTCTGGTGGGAGGCGGTAGGTATCCCGTGGAATTAGTCGAGGTGCGATCAAGTTGATGCGGACACCATGGGTATCAACCAAAGAGGAGAGTTTTAAGGGTGTCGAGATGAATTTTATAAAGTTGAGGACAAGTCCTTTATCCCTATTTCTTTTGCTGCACCCACTGTCTTACTTCTTGTCTATGATATTGGGTGTATTTTATGGAAAACTCTCTTTTCGTAGGTCTTTCGCTTTTTTGGTATACGTCTTGTATATAGGCTTTTTGCCCAATCTTATAATGAACTTTATTTACTTAGAAAATTTAAAACTCAAATGGTTGGTTCGGTGGTATCCCAAAATTACAAAGTTAAAATACTAGATCCGCCAAGATGTTAAGGCACTGTTGATTGAGTTGGTGAAGTTCTCGTTAACAGTGTCTTCCATTTCACATCACGATTCTACTTGTGTTTATTGAATTTATGAGGAGTTTTATTCCTGACTTCCTCATTATGTAACCTTGAGACCTTTCAAGCAGATGTTCTGGGGTTAGGTCTCTCTAGGAAAATTTCAAGTGTCTACTTCAAACTTGATCAGTAGACCATCAAGCTTTTGACTTGTCAAACAATTGAGAGGGTACTTTAGTGATGTTCCCTTTAAAATATTTGTTAGATTTACTTGCACTTGATTGCGTGCCCAAATTGTTGTTTTAACTTTTAACTACTTAGTTAGTCTGAGCTTTAAAAGTGTGATAAAAATGTTACATGTTAACTTTGAATTTGCTGGAGCATATTTCAGATGCTCTATCAAAAAAAGAAGAGCACCTCAATGCTAATTCAATTTCCTAAATTGTAAACTAGTGAAATGTAACGTTGGTTATAAGTTACACAGTTATGCTGTTGAACTTATAAAAAACAGCTATGCAGTTTAAGTAAGCATACTCTTTTTTTTTTTTTTTGACAAAGAAAAATTACAGCCGCTATTTGAAATTTCCATACGTTTCAGAACCATCGTGATGCGCGGACGATATTAATAAATTAGTATCTTGAAAATTAGTATCTTGTTTGTTTGACCATATTTAATTGGTATTATTAGTTCGAGTTCACAACTTATCCTTGGTGTAACAAATATCAATCTACGATTATTTACTGAAAATAGAAAACACAATTGCTTATTGGTATAGATGTTTGGCTTCCCTTTCCTTGAAAATTTCATTTTATGATTATTATAAGTTTTAAAAAAAATTGTACTAATAAATTAAAAAAATAATTTAACTTGGTGCACGGTGTAAAGTAAATTCTTCCACTTTCAGTAACACATCTATTTCTAAAAATCAAGTAAGAAACTCACTTGTATGCACTTAACTAATTCCTCAATAACTTTAACTTCTACAATTTATAAGGCAAATCATCAAATTCATCCTGTTGCAGCTGCCTTGCCAACATGTTGCTTGGCCTATTTATAGGAAATTCTTATTTTAAGCAAATTACATAGATATGCATCTAAAATTAGATTATAGTTACAACTTGCAATCATGCTAATCAGGTTGATAGTATTTATGTTCTTTGTATTGCGGTGGGTGCTTCCCGTTTAAGATTGGCATTACGATGATTATTAGTTATCTTATATTAGTTGGTAAAATCTAAAGTCACTATTATGCTTTCCTTTCATAACTTATCCATGTTTCTATGATGGGATAGTGAAGAAAGGTAAGTAAGAGGGATGGAGGCAACATTAGAAGGAAAAGTCCATCTTGACACTCAAGGGTGTGGCTCAGTGGTGGACAAAAACCATAGAATATCAAGATTCAATTCCTTAGTATTTCGTTCCACTTGCCTAAGCTTTGGTAGATGGAATTACATGGTATAGTTGTTGGCGGGAGATAATAAGTAATCAATGGAATAGTGGTTGAGGTGTATGTGAGTTGGTAAGTACTTGCTTTACTTGGCATAAAGACTTGTCCTTACACAAGACAACTTAACTAGAAGGAGTTATCAATATGTTCTAGATGTTATTTATTTGGAGAGCAAGCAGAGACAATCAAATGTCTCTCTCTACACTACAAATGGGTAGAAAGAGTGGAAAATATTCATCAAAATAAGGGGAATTGGTTAGGTAATGCCAGAATGTACACCGGATGTTTTAGTCAATTGGGATAGTGAGGGTGGATTATCCCATCAGAAAGAGATGGAGGATTGTCCCAACATGCATTTGGAGAATATGGGAAGGGAAAAATTAGAGATGCTTTGAAGATAAAGGATGCTCTATCCCGAAGTTGTAGATGAATTGTCTAGTCCTTGATTACTTTTGATGTAAACAAGTATATGTAGAAGAGGCAAAATATGTTTTTGATGTTTTAGATTGCAATTGGATAGGTGAGGAGGTAGTAAAATTCTCAAATAATTATGGGAAGTTTCATCCAAAAGAGTTTTATGTTTGACTAAGTTGCCCGGACTCGAGGCGAGTATTTGATACGGCTACAAATCAAATAGTTGGATTCATGATTCATCATCACATAAATTTTAGGATTCAGGGTATGAATTTGAGTGCGGATACGGGTTCTAGCATACACCTACAACACCATCACCATACCTAGTGTAATACCATAAGTGGAGTCTAAGGAGGGTAGAATGTACGTAACATTACCCCTACCTTGTGAAGTTAGAGAAGTTGTGTTTCCGGTAGACGCTCGACTCAAGTAAAGGATACAAAAACTAGTATTTAAAGTATATATCTCGATTGATTAAAAAAAAGATATTTTCTATAATAGCAAACATTCTTCACACTTTACATAGCTATATATATGACATACACACAACAGTCGAATCAAATACCCAATCAATGTATACTTCTCGGTCGTAGATGTAGTCAAAGCCCCCAAGGTAAGTTGATCGAAACTCATGTGGATCCACAATTACACCCCTACACGTGTCATGTCGACTCGTGTGTGGCAAGGATTTTTAAGAGTACGAGCAACATAGTGTTTTGACAATATGAACAAATAGGTGGTAATGTTATTAGGCAAGGGTTGTAATCTCCTTTATTATTAGTTCTGTCGTTATTTTCCTAAGGTCAAACAATAAAAGGACAGTTTTCGTGAAAACACTCAACTTCTGATTCTAACAAGAAAAAGGGAAGGGAATTAAGGAATAGGGAGAGCTGATTTTCTCAAATAGCAGTAGTGAAGGTAGTTGTCTTCTCATTATCTGATCTATTTGTCTTGTGCAAGGAGAAGTGTGTAAAAACTTGTACCCTGTTTAGCATTCCATGATGGAAGTCACTCGATCAGGTTCATTAGATCTTTGTATTAAGTGTTCTAGAATTGATGAAATCCGGTATGAAATTGCTCACCCACCAACTCTAGAATCAAAAACGCATTGTAGGATTAATAAAGAACAAAGGGACATCTTTGCAAACACCAATGACAGATCATTAATTTTCTGAAGGTCGTTGCTTCCTCAAAGAGAGAAAAAGGCTTTTTCTCTGGTAACGTAATAAGTTTTTGGATTATCTGAAAATATTGCAAAAACTTATTATTACAACACTCCAAATACCTTTCAACTTCTGAAAGAATTCTTACCCCAAAAAAAGGGAACTTCTAAAAGAATTAAAAGGTGCACATTTTATTCTCGATAGGTGTTATTAATAATTTTTTTTATGTTGACTTAAACTTAATCCAAAGCCTTGTTAACTTATAGAATGCAAGTATAAATTATTAAAGAAACACCATTTCATCTATTTCCTATTAGAGCTGTTACTTTTTCTTCGATCGATGCTTCCTTGATATTTCAGAATTTCTCTTCAATTTCGTCTAGTAATACTGATACTTGGATTTAAAATTCACGATCGCTGCTATATTCTAAGAGGATTTCTATTCATTCCGATTGATCCCGAAATGGTAGGTTGTCTGATGGTATACATCTAGTGATATCATTGATGGATCCAACTTTGTGGTTTTGTTTTAAAAAAGAAAATCTATGAGGTTTTTGGTTTTGATAGCATCAATTTGTAGAAGCTAGTTTTAGTTCCTGGTCACATGTCTGTGATCTAGATATCCAATTCTATGGCATAATTAAATACAACTTTCCTTATCCGACTTTCTTTATCCTGAAAAGGGGAGAATCTAACCTAGGCACTCATTTTTTTTAGTTGCTGGAGAGAGCACTGGATGAATGTGGTGATCTGGATTCTGCCATCAAAAGACTAAATGAGCTTCGCTTGGGGTCTGCTGAGAATCTGGGGCCCCACACAGTAAGACCTGATGCTACCCAGGACACCGGCACTCCAATCTTGACTCAAGGTAAACGACGATATTTTGTTTGATTTTTATCGATTAGTGCCCCATGTTCAATTTTTTCCCTCTTTGAATCTTTTTTGACTGAAACTTGGGGAATGACTTCAGGTAGGTTCTTTTGTGACATCCTCTGTTTGTGTGCAACAATCATTGCAAAACAAGATAATTGTGCGATTGAGATTTTCCTCTTCTTCTTTTTGTTTTTTTATCTTGGGGTAAGTGATTATGTGACTTGAGTTGTAAAGACATGTCAATATTTTTGAATTTATAGTTTGTATGAATTCACACTCTCTAGATGTTTGTTAAGTAGTATACACTCTTCCGTGAATTTATGTGATGTTTTCATTGAGCAGTGTAATACCCCGTTCCATTCTTGTCTAATCTGATGTGTATGGTTGAAAATGTATGTCAGTATCCTGTCAGATCACTTTCGTGCTATTTTTGTGTATCACAATTCTATGCTAAGTTTTGATCTCGTGCAGGTTTAACAAGTGCTTACCATTTTGACTAGAAGTGTTATGTAACTAGTGTTTTCTGCACCCTTTAATTGGAGAATTTAGTCAGTTGTGGTCAACATTTTCTGGCTTATTTACTCTATTCTGTTTCACAAATTTAGTACCTCCACAATTGCTTGTGGTAAATTTCTGCACTACTTTATTTCTTTCCGACTTCAATGCATATTTATTGAAGGCGTTATTCAATTCTTTACTCTTGTTTATGGTGGAGAAGCGGTTGCGTAGAAGTGTAAAGAAAATAATGAGTAGTTATTTTAAAAAATTCTTTTCTTGCTTGTGATTAACTTTAAAGTTTGACTTGTCAAAATGTTGATATGGCAGTCAGAGTCCTTTGAAGCCCAACATGGTTGTTCATTTATTAATACTGTTTTGTTGTCATGGGTAAGAGAAACATCTTGTTGATTTTCAGTTGATTTTAAGAGAAATGTCTAGTTTCTTAAAGCACTTTACTTTCGGCAAATTGCCTTACTGTGTATGACCCTGACACCGGACTGAAACGCGTGTTTGCTCGGGACACTTGTTTTGTTAATTGAGTGAGCTGAGGCCATGGATATTCAACTACTTATATTGTTCTTTGAGACCCTGTTGAGAAAGATGGGGACCTGAAAGTTTCAGGAGTTAACCCCCTGCTACAATGAAGTAAAACTGCTATCAGTGTTGCTTTATTACATGCTTGCTAAAATGATGAGTGATGTCCCCCTGGGCTCACTTACTGTTGATACTTTCCCCATTGTTTCTTAGGTGTATCAGTACATTCGTGGGATGTTTTTGAAGTTCACTAGCACAGGGTCCGTTTATACTGGTAGTCCCCTTACACATTTTGATGCAGGTAATGGTGGGCCCACACCATGCTCATCTGCAGCAAACGAACTGCACAGGATGGAGCGTACAGAATGGGTGGAGCTGTTTGTTAGAGAGATGACAAGTGCCTCAAATATAGATGATGCTAAAGCCCGTGCCTTACAAGCTCTTGAGGTCTTTGAGAAGTCCATTTGTGCCCGTGCAACAGAGGCAACAGCTCGAGATTCCCAGCAGGTAGTTCAGAGTTGTTTGACTTTATCTTGTCTGTGAACACTTCCCTCTATTTATTTTTTCCTTTGTTTATATTTATTGTCATACCATTGATGGCTGGGTTCAACTGGTGTAATCTGTCTTTATTTGCTAAATCTGTCTCTCAATTGATATGGGCAAGGTATACAGTTATTTTTGGAGGTCCTCAAAAGGATGTAGACTTTTAGAAGCAACATCAATTGTTGCATAAAAATATGGAAAGCAGACATGCAATGAGATTCATTTAGGTTCTATGCAGAATGTAAAGCAAACATCAATTGATGTTTAGACGGTTCTGTTACCTATCTCAAAAATAAAAAGTTTAGATGGTTGAGGAATTGATGTTTGGTGGTCTGGCTATTAGTATAGATTAGTAGTGTTCTTTCCTTGTGACCACTCTTCTTCCCTCCCCTCACCCCAACAAGAAAGCACCAAATATCAGTGTTTGGTGCTAGAGATGCACTTTTATTCCAGGCTAATGATCTATTTTGGTAGGTGACCTCTACCTCATACTATTTAAATTTTGTGGACTTAAAAAATGGTACTCTCACTTTCTTAGTGCTGGCTTTTGACATCAACAGACTTGCCATTTCTGAAAAAGAAGTGTTATTCCAATGTCTACATTTATAGTTATGCTTCCTCAAGGCAAAATATCTATACATTTATTGTTATGTAATTATCAGGAACACATAATGCTCAAGCAGCAGATAGAAGATCTTCTACAAGAGAATGCATTTTTGAAGCGAGTATTTGCTACTCAACATGAGCGTCAGAAGGAGTTTGAGGATAGAGAGAATGAGGTGAATCAGCTGAAGCAGATGGTGGCTCAGTATCAGGAGCAGCTGAGGAGGCTTGAGGTCAGATTGCCTTTTCAAATTTATTACATGCTTTATACTATCTGTTAAATCTGGTTGTCAAGCATGCTTCTATGGAAGGAGGTAGAATGAACATGCCTCTCAGTGACGGAGCAAGGATTTTCATTAAAGTGATTCATAAACATGAACAAAGTAAATATACAAAGAAACCAAAGAGATTCATCACCTATTAATATATACTATAAATAATTTCAACTTGTATGTACAGTGTAATCTTCTGCTGAAGGGGGTTCGAACCTACTCCCCTCCTGGCTCCCCCCTGATCTATGTTTTCCCAACATAGAAACTATGTATTCATATAAATTTTGGTAGTGTGAAAGTGTTCAGTTCCCCTACACCACTTCTCATGTATGACAAAGTGATTGCGCTTTCTATGTGATCAGGTCAATAACTATGCGCTGACGATGCATCTCAAGCAGGCGCAACAAGGCAACTCTATCCCCGGGCGCTTCCACCCCGATGTATTTTAATGGTGTATTATATCCTCATTAATGGATATATGGGATAGCAATAGTCATGTCCTGCCATAGCTATAAACAGCACAGAATCTGTGTTTACTTAGTAAGCCACCTAGTGCTTTTTTAAGCCAAAGGGTAGCTGTAGTATCAATTATATACATGGTTTTACTTGCTTTTCTGCTGGCATTTCAAATTAGACTATTTGAGTTTATACTTCTCTGGTCTTTTATTATGATAAGAAACTATTTGACTTATGATTAACATGCTGTTTGGATTATGTTTTAATTCGATATATTCGGCTCTGTTGCAACAACAATAGCAATATACCCAATGTAATTCTACCAGCGGGATATTCAGCTCTGTTGCATAGATTAGGTAGTTGATATGACCTCCCAGTTGTAGCTGTCCTCTGTGGAGCACATCTGTTCGTCCCTCAAATTTGTCAGTAAATTTTATTTAGACACTCGAACTATGATATTTTGTCGTTAACTACATAAAAATAGTAATGAATTTTTTAAAACCACAATTGTGTAATAATAACAAATTATCTTTGATTAGATGTTGTACTTTAACCAAGTAGTTATGTCCTTCAAAATTTGTGCTTTATTTTTAAATTTAATAGTAAGTTGAAATGTGGACCCAATTAATTATGTGGTTTAGATCTCTTTATCGTGTGGGGGTGTTCCAAGATTTGAGATCCACAATAACACCAACTCAACTCTTTTTAGAACTATCGGAAATATCTTTGAACTTGGAGTAAATTATTATTTTTTGCTTTTAAACTATTTATATTCTTCTGCTTGATTAATTGAACTAAGATATAATCTCAATTTACGATCTATCACATGACATAACAAGTAGTCTCAAACTTTGTAAGAGCAAAATGATCTTAATAACAAGTCGAGAGACGTGTTAAAAACATCTCTAAATTTGATGAGAATTTTAGAGTGTATTTTACTTATGTTGTAAGAATGATGGTATATTTAAGTCCAATAGAGGAGTATTTTTAAGTCTGTTAATAATTAAGAGATAAAATTAATAATTAGCGTTAAATTTAGAATTTTTTTGAGTGCTATATCATTGTAGCTTTGACTAATACTTTCTTTTCTAGGTTATTATTATAATAAAAAACCACATTTTAGTATAGAATATTAGGTACCCCTCCATATTATTTTTGCTATAACTTAGGGTGTATTTGGTAATATTTTCATATTTGGTTAGATAAATTATTTTATAAGTTAAAGATGACTTTGTGAAGACACATAGAGACTTTGAAATGTCACAATCACATTAATAAGTCAATGTTTTGTGGTTGCAAGTCATCAACTTATTAGACTAGACTTTATATGCTATGCCACCCAATTTTTCCTCATTTGAGCATCAAGTATTTTCAAAGTCTAAAGTCTCATGTGTATGGTTAGGGGTGACAATTAAGCGGGTTGAGTTAAATTTGAGCGAATTATAATGGATCAAGACAACAAACGATCAAAATTCAATCCAATCCAACCAAAATGTGTTTGGATCAAAATGGGTTGGGTTAAAATGGGTTGAGTAATGACTTATAGAGTGGGTCAGGACTCAACCCAATCCAACTTTTACTAAGTTTTTCTTACTTTATTTGTTATTTTTCAATATTTTAGTAGTTAAGTAAATTATACTTTTCTTTATTTTGGCTATTTAAAAAATATTTTGACAAGATCTCTCTCGAGTCAATTCGGGTTAAATATCAATCCAATTTTGAATGAGTTGAAATGGATTGGGTTGAGATGGATTGAGCTAATAAATGGACGGATTATTAACCCATTCAAATTTCAACGGATTGGATGGATTGAACAGATTCGATTTAATTTTGTCACCGTGTGGTACTAGAAGAATAAAGACAAACTTTTTTTTCAATATAATAGTTACCATTAGGTTGAAATCATCTAGAAGTTCAAATGAAAAGACTAAATTTCTTGCCTTTTTCTTTTTCTAACCGCAAAATTAAGATTTTCACTAGAAGTTCAAGTTAGAGTTATGTTATTTGAACTTTTAAAAAATATTGTCATATTTGTGTTGAATCTCTCAAAAAGTAGTGCATTTCTGAAAGATTCGACACGAGTGTGATATCATTTTTGGAGTGATTGACCGATTCTTCCTTATTGAAGATTTCAAAAATAGTATAATGAACAAGTAAAGATCAACGGAAAGTATAACATATAAGAAAAACAAGTCAATTAATAAACAAACATATAGTGTGTCAGTACAACCATGAACTTGTCTGCTCTGAAAACAACACAATTAGATCAAATAAAGAACCACACAAGTGTGATGATGCTTCTTTAATAATCCAACTAGTTAAAGAAAAAAAAATCTTAGTTGACTTAACTAGACCTCAGATCCAATCTTTTAACTTAGAGCAAATTCTAAGAGAAAAAACTAAAGAAAAGTAATAACTAAAATATACACAATCCACTCAATGCAAATTACTTTTTTCCTATCTATACAAATCTTGAAGATTAGACTAGCAAGACTTGCTCAAGTGGTTAAGTACCTTCATCGTTCATCGATGTGTAAGTTGATTGTCCGAATCACACTGAAGGATAAGTGAAAACACTATTAGTTTGCAATAGTAATAGTAGACCACAATCGAATAGTAGGTAGGTTGAGGGTTTGAATCATGATGCTAAAGGATACACGGGAGGATAAGTGAAAACACTATTGATTTAGTTGCAGGAGTAATAGTAGACCACCATCGACTACTAGGTAGGTTGAGGGTCCGAATCATGATGCTAAAGGGTGGACGGGAGGATAAGTGAAAACACTATTGATTTAGTTGCAATAGTAATAGTAGACCATCATCGACTAATAATAGGTAGGTTGAGGGTTTGAATCAGGACGTCAAAGGATAAATGAGAACACTATTGATTTAGTTGTAATAGTACTACTAGACCATCATCGACTAGCAAGTAGGTTAAGGGTTCGAGTCACACATAGTAATACTAATGGAATTGCCTCATGAATGATAAAAATGAAAACTTTTTCTAAGAAATTGGAATTAGCTTTCCCCCATCTCTCATCATCTTCTTGAATTCATCAAAATTCACCATTCCATCACCATCAACATCAACATTCCTAATCATTTCTTTACAATCATCTAATCTCTTACCTTGATTTAACCCCAAAGATGAAAGCACTTTACTCAATTCCTCCTCAGATATCAATCCATCTTTATCATAATCAAACACATTAAAAGCATCTTTCAAATCCCCCTCTTCCTCCTCCCCCACCCCTTCCCCTTCTTCTTCACTAATAACTTTTTCAATTCCCAAGAAACCATGACAAAGCTCATAAAACTCATCAAGATCAATCAACCCATCCTTGTTTGAATCAACTTTCTCAACCATTTCAAGAATATCTCCATCTTCCATGAAAATCCCAATATTCTTGAGTGATTGCTTAAGTTCTTGCTTTGTTATAAACCCATCATTGTTCTTGTCAAATGTTGCAAAAACACCCCTCAACTCAACCTTCCCATGGCTATTTGAGCTACAACTAGTCTTCTTTTCAACCAAGATTGAATCTTTCTTGACAAAAGGGGCTTTTGGGGTTGGAGTTTGGGGTTTAACAGAGAGGGAAAAGATCCAAGATTGAAACTTTTTTGAAGGAAAACTGAAAAGGGTTGTGATTAAACCAAGAATGAAGACAAGTGCTAAGAAGAGCATGCTAATTGTCAACATTTTCTTGAATCTTTGGGAAGTTTCAATGAAACAAAGGACTTCTTCAGCTGTTTTTGAGTAGTTTTTTGGGGATAAAATGAAATTAAAGTATTGGAAAGGGAAATACAACGCGTTTGTTTGGTGAATTTGCTTTAACTTTTATATTTATTATTACTCCATCCGTCCCAATTTATTTGTCATAATAAAATTTGACGAAATTTGATCTCATCGAGGACATGGCCTTAAATAAAAATGAGTGAAGGTCGCGAATTAGAATAGTCATGTGTTGTCATTATTCGTTATATATATTAATTTTTATCGTATTTACACAGTATTATGCAATTTTCGTTATTAGTTATTCTTCTTGTTTCTTTTTCTTGTCCTTTTCCTTTTTTTCAATATTTAGTTTATTCTGCTCATGAGTTTTTGTGACGAAAGTTCTCATAAAACAGTCTCTCTACCTTTGAGGTAGTGGTAAGGTCTACGTACATATCGGATTACATTAGATATGTTGTTGTGCCTCTTAATTCTAGAATAATTAATGCGAAGGGCAAAGTTGAAAAAAATAATTAATTCTCTTTTGATTACTCAAATTAATAATTATTTTGGGATAACTATTTTTAGTATTCATGATAAATAAATTAAGACGGAGAAAGTATTAAATTTTTTTTAATTTTTTGGAATGTTGATCCCACAATTTTATTATTTTTTTAAAAAACGCGTGGAATGGTAAATAAGTGTAAATTATTTTAACTTCTATACGCGTTGCTTCCATCAATTTTGGAGGGGGTGATGGTGATGTGGGGGTGGGGGTGGGGGTGGGGTAGAATAAATTTAATTAATTTTTTTTTTCAATTTCTAAAGTTAAATCTTGCTTGTACGTTACACTAAAACAAAGTCAAAAATAGGATTACGTAATTCACTTCGTCTCAATTTAAATGTTTTAATTTGATCAAAATTTTAAAAAAAAGTAGATTTTTGGATCTTTGGATTTTAATAATAATAATATACTAAATATTTTTACAAGTGTAGTTTGAAAAAAGATAATTTATATACAATTTTATCCCTATTTTGTAAAAGTATATAGAGATTTTCGATAAGATCTTGGGCTCGTGTAAGCATACTAAAAATTAAGTATTTAAAATAAATAAAATAACGAAGAATTTTTGCTAAAAACATCTAAGAAGAGATAATGTAGCTGACCTCTCAAATCTTTTGACTAGTGCATCTATACATCTTCGATCTCTTCATATGTTCAGATTATCTCTATCTCAATCTTATCTCTAGAGACGGAGCCACCTTATGTCTGAGGGGTTCATCCGAATCTTGTTTGGCGAAAAATTATATTATTTAGGTGTGATTAAAATTAATTTTTATGCATACATAGTAAATGTCAAAACTCTTTCAATTTGTTTATGTATTTGTTTTTTCAAATTTTAAACTCCTTAATTGAAATTATGGTTCCTTCGCTGCTCACCTGTCTTATCTTGTCAATCATTTTGTCCCAAATAGCTTCATTCTTAATCTTACCTCTCTTCGCATGTCCACACATTCATATCAACATTCTCAATTTCACCACTTTTATCTTTTAAATCTGAAAGCATTTGACCGACTAATATTTCGTTTCATACGACATAGCTGGTTTGACCACCATTTTATAAAACTCCATTTAGTGCTACATGACATATTCTTATCACGCAAGACGTTGCAAGCTTCTATTTCATCTACTTCTGTCCAATACAATGTGATACGTCATCATAAATCTCTCCATTTATTGGATTATAGCCTCAAAATATTTAAAACTTTCTTTTTTGAGGATGTGTAATTTATGCGTCAATCATTACTTTTATAAATGACATATGAATTACGTCACTAAACTTATACTACAAGTATTTTATATTAATTCTACTCAGCTTGAACAGTTTAGACTCCATGACATCACGGTATATCCACTTGAATATGCCTTAATACATCAATCACCTAATTTTTTAAAATCTTATAATCTTCAATTAAAAATGTGTATAATATTTATGATAATTTCAAATTAATCATATAAAATATTAAAATAAAAATAAAAATGATAACAATATACTCAATATAAAGTTAATATATCCAATAATTTACAATTCACCTTAACCATGGAAAAAAATTATTCCATCAATATTAAAGGAAAAAAGAACATTCTCTCATCTACATTACAAGAAAAATATTACATCATGAACCCCACAATCTTTAATACAATACTAAAACATCACCTTTGAACCCCACAAGG
>JBCEWC010006749.1:0-22513 GCA_038996855.1 Solanum aculeatissimum | reverse complement strand
CGAGAAGCGACATTTTAAGGGATTTTTGTAATTTTGAAAAGGGTCGGGATAAACCGAGATTATTGTCCCAAATTATGAAATTTGTAAAATTTTCCCTATTTTAAAATAAAAGGAAAGCAAGGCCATCAATTATAACTCTAACTATAGTAATTCTATTTACCCAGCCCATCAGAACAACAATGTTGTTTCGTCTTCTCGGTCATCTCATTTAAAAATACATGTCGTTAATTATTTATAGGATATGAGAAGCTTATATACAAAATAGCTAGTTCCTATCGTTGTAATTTTATTTTTTTACATTGATAGATCTTCATAACTAATTGTAATTTGACAAATTGAAAAGATTATATGATTTCTCGAAAGTATATGGCTAAACGCTAACTTTATAACTTGAACATTTCATTTTCATTTGAAGCAATGTTCTCTTAAAAACATAAGTTATAGCTCTCAAAGAGCGGATCTAGCGTAGAATATAGTGTGTATGTATGTACATATGTATATCTTTCGAATTCAATAAATATATTTAACTTATAATAACATTTCAAATCAGATCATGAATTCGTCTCTTCTTAGTTTTCTTGGAACAATATAGGAAGAGAAGTGCTAGTACTTAAAATTGATAAGTAAATATGATCACAATAACAAAGTAAACATACATGGTACTTTTCTCTAAAAAAATTTAAAAATATATTGAGTTCATAATCTCATCCATGGTGCACATTATTTTTTTATTTTTCATAACGGTAATGTCCAAACCAACTATAGTACACATTATTAGTCCGTGGAGGAGATAATCAAGAACGCCTTCGATATTATCTATGGAAGTGAATTGAGATCAGGTAATGAACTTGTAATTTGTTGATCATTATTAGCACAAGAACTTGCAGCATCATATATTACTCCATCATTTTCTGTCTTGCAATTTTCAAGTCTTTTTATATGAAGATAATGAGAAATCCTATGATTTTTTGGATCAATTCCCATTTTTGTAAGTTTTTTTCTTAAATGGGAATTCCAATAATTTTTCACTTCATTATCGGTTCTTCCCGGCAATCTTCCTGCTATTAGAGACCACCTAAAAAATATATATAAAAAAAAATTAAAAAAACAAAACACTAGCTACTTGAAACTTTCTTGATTTGGATATATTTCATCCAAATTAATAAATTTTAACAAATTTTATAATTACAAAATATATATGTTTAACCAACTTGCAAAAAAGAAAAAATAAAAAACACTCCCTCAAGTTTCATGTTATGTGAAGCTTTTTCATCATTTAGAAATACTTCACATTTTATAGGCACACAAATATTACTATCATGAGTTGTTTAAGATATCACAAATTCCAAAGGCTTTTTTTTCTTGGCCTCATTTGTTTGCACTCACGAGGTTTGAATCTTAATCATTCAAATTCAGCTCTTTAAACAATAAAAATACATAACTAATTTTATTTAACACATTTCTCACAAATTATTTTAAAAAAAATTGTAACTTTATTTAGCGGTAAATCAGCTAATTTTGATTTTTGTTAATATTTTATGGGAAAATAAATAGTGGAAAGGTTACCTATTGCCAAGAAGAGCATGAAGCTTGATGATGAGATCATCCTCATCCTCAGAAAAATTTCCTCTTTTTAGATTTGGGTTAAGATAATTCATCCATCTTAGCCTACAACTTTTGCCACAACGAAGCAAACCTGTAATCAAAGGCGAATTCAGAATTTAAATTCATTATATAAATTTAGCACTAATGTGAGTTTAATTATATGTATATGCATAGTTCAAATAGAAATCAATATATTCAGTTGAACTTAATGAACCGATTAAATGTTTTTCTAGGGCAACACAACAATGAGTAGTTCGCTCTAGGACCTCACTCCCTTTAGAGCTTATCTTTCCTCAACATCTAAATAAATAAAGGGTGGGCATGTACTTACCAGCAGCTTTAGGTAAATTTCTCCAGCAACCTTCACCATGTTTAGTGATATAATCAATGAGTGTTTGGTCTTCTTGTTTAGACCAAGCTCCTTTATGCATTTCCTCTTTGTCATCACAACAAGGCTTTCTCATAATTCTATATATTTGGTATTATCTTCTTGCCTAGTATTCTTGTTTTTCCTTTGGTGGTTTGAGACTTGTGAAGAAGATATACTAGAAAGAATTGAATGTGGAGAAAGAAAAAGAGATGGGGTTGTTGAATTTTGGCAAGGGGATAGAGTGTGTATTTATATAAACAAATAAATGAAAATAGAAAGTGTTGACTTTGGGACTTGGAAAGTTGGAATGGTGGTTAATTTGGCCTTTGCATGCATGCAAGGTGTGATAATTCCCAACTTTCCCAATTTCAATTAACTTGGAAAATACTCTAGGTTTGTTAGTGTCTATGACTTATTAGTACTCCCTCCGTTCATTTTACTTGTCACTATTTCGTTTTTCGAGGTTAACTTGACTAAACTTCAAAACTAAATCGAAGTGACTAATATAAATTTAATATTTAAAATCTAAAATTTAGATGGTTGAAAACTATATGAATAATGATAGAAGTTGCAATCTTTCTCATATTAATATGATGAAAAAATATTTTAAAATGTTGGTCAAAGTTCATATAGTTTGACCTCGATAAGTAAAATAGTGACAAGTAAAAGTGAATGGGGGAATAGTAATGTTAGGGTTGTGATAATTACTTTCTTTGTTTTTAATAAAATTGTAGCATTCAGAATCAAGTTTGTATGCACTTTGACTATTTTATCGAATCTGTTATCTTCTACTTACACAGATATAAACAGGGGCGGACCCACATGGCATCCGTCGGGTGCTCGAGCACCCATTAATTTATTATCGGACATTATATATCTATGCAGAAATTAAAAGAAATTGATATTAATATAACATATATAGAGCACCCATTAAATTAATGGTTTGGTTGGTCTAATGGTTCAAGGTGGGTGCTTAAGGTTTTTGTAATATTGTTGGTCCTGCATTCAAATCTCACTCTCAATACTTTTTCACCTTTTTGTTACTTTTCCTATTTTTTCTTTATTTATAGTTGCTCTTTTACTATTTTTCTTTTAAAAAAAGATGGTATACAAATAAATATTTTTCCTTCCCTTATTCAAGATAATAAATATTATTCTTTTTATTCGTAGTAATTGTCATGTTTTATTTTGCAAAAAAAAAAATTAGATTAGAATAACTCAATATTTTAAAATTAAAATTTTGTTATTCAAAAACTATCTAAAAGTACTATAATTTACAATTTTTTCTACATCAATATGATAAAAAAATTATATCTGAAAATGTTACTCAAGATCAAGATTGATATCGTCTGAATTTGGAAAAAGAAAATTATAACAAGTGAAAAGAAACATAGTGAGTAGTCGTTCATATTGATTATTTTTATTACTAATTTCAAATCTTATAGTCTTTTTATGACAAGTGTTAAGTTTATTCACTTATATTTTATAATTTGTACATAAGTGAGGACGGAGCTACATTGGCCCAAGGAGTTCATTTGAACTCTCTTCGACAAAAAATATATTATTTATACATATTTAAAATGATATTTTTTTATATATATAATAGCTGTTGAGCACTCTTTGACTTCTTGTGTATTTACGTTTTATGTTTTGAACTACTCAGTAAAAATTTTGAATCCGATGTTGTTAAGCTAAGAGAGCACCCACAACTTTAAAATCTTGGATCCGCCATTGGATATAAATGGTGCAATCTACTAATTGGTCATTTGTTACTTTCCACTAACGTGAATACGAGGTGATTCAGTCCATTGATTCATATACACTTCAATTATTTTATCCAATAACTACTATATATCTCCAGTAGCATGGGTACGAATAATGCGACGAGATCAATCATACAACAAAGCTTAGACAAATAAAAAAAACACCTTATATATTTTCTTTTATCTTTGCAAGAATTTAAATGTATGAC
The DNA here is from genome assembly GCA_038996855.1 of Solanum aculeatissimum. Taxonomy (NCBI): domain Eukaryota; kingdom Viridiplantae; phylum Streptophyta; class Magnoliopsida; order Solanales; family Solanaceae; genus Solanum; species Solanum aculeatissimum. The sequence goes on along the minus strand of JBCEWC010006749.1, from coordinate 18,566 downwards.
TCGTGATTCTCCTCACACTTTATTTACCATTCATCACATCGTTGAGTGCGATAGATTTGCTTTTATAACCACCAATATTGTTTAACAAGAATTTAAATGTATATTTGCGTTAATAGGGGTGGAGCTAAGAGAAAAAGGATTAATTTGAATTTCTTCAGGAAAAAATTTATATTATATATAAAATTAAAATTATTTTTATGCATATAATAAATGTTGAATATTGAATTCTTAATTTTTCATATATTTTTATATGTCTTATTATTTTACATTCCTTTAAACAAAAAAAAAATACAGAATTATCATTTTGTGTACCATATTGACTAATTCAAGTAAACTTTTAGCCTTTAGGTGGGCATAATTATTATCTTAATAAGCAAAATATGATAAGTAATTAATATGAAATAGGGGGATTAATTAAATATTCAATTGTAATTACTAATAATTAAGTGTCAAATCATCTAAGAAAGACCTTGGTGGAATCATTGTATTCGACTTTTAAGTGTCACATTGTTAGTTTGTTAGTTGATTTCTAGTACTAATTACTATTATAAAGTATTTTAATCAACTTGTATATTATATAGTACTAAGAATTAATAAGATCAATCAATAACAAAATGAGAAGACAAAAGAAGGTACTAATTAAAAAATTTTTATCTCCAAATCTTAAACTTAAAGACCTCTAATTAAAATAATAACTTCATCGTACCACGTCGAAATCGATAATCTTAACTATCTAGGATAGTGCCTTGATTATGTTATATAGAACCAAAGGGCCTTCACGTGAAGTGGCCCCCATATAGTACGAAAAGTCCATATAATTCCAATTAATGTCTTATATTATATGATATATATATATATATATATGATATTATTTTGATTTATTTTATTTATCTTAATTTTATTTGAATATAAAAATTTTATTAGTTCCATTGATTTTCACTTTCATGGTAAAATTTTAATTCTTTTCTTATAATTTTTACTTCCATTTTTCTTTTCTTTATCTCAATAAAATATAACATATTAAATATAACTTTTCAATTGTATAATTTTAAATATGTCGCGTTATTATTCCTATTAAAAATATTTTGTATTTATTTGATTGTCACGTGGGAAGATTCTTGATGAGCCAATGACATTCACCATGTGGGACAAGTACGAATTTATATATAGGAGCCCTTTATCAAATAGCATTTATAAATTATAAAATACTAAAATAAATTATTGTAATAATATGAGAAACTTTTGTAAATAGTTCTATTTGCACTTACATTTATAAAAAATAAAATAAAATTACTTAATATATATTTTTATAAACTATCGCTATTTTCAATAAATATAGGACATTGACTTATTGTGTCACATAATTTTCCTAATATTTAGTGTATCGTTATATTCATCGTTTTAATGTTGAGCAAAACAAAATATATTAAAAGCCCCTTCACGTGTTGTGGCCCCTCATCCAGTAGGAATTCTTCATATGATATAATTTGCTAATATATTTATAAATCATTTCATTTTATTTGTCTCAACCAATAGTTTTAATTTAAACGAGGTATTTTTTAAACTCTCAAATGCGATAAATAAAAAGCATCTTTATTGTTATTATAACTATATTAGTACCAACGTTGTAGTATGTCTTTTCTAGGCTATTCAAATGGAAACTATTAAACAAATAATATAGTAATAGTTTTTTTACTATGTTTACAAATTTTTAAAAAAATATCGGCACATAATGTTAAATTTTGTGATTTTTTGGAGGATCTAACGTGAATTCAAAACATATTTCAAAAAGCTTGATTAGCGTGGAGCCATCTTTCATATGAAATGAAGTGGTGGGGTGGGGGCAAGAACGGTTGACTCAATACTCGAAATATTTATTTTCTTTGATTTTTTTAGTAGATGTTCGAATTAGCTTTTGCACACCTTAACTAATTCTACGGATGTCTAATATGTCCCATCAACGATAGATACTTGATAATTCTGATCATCAAGACTAGAATAGATGAAAAGAATCACCTACCAGTTTCATCTCCGCTAAAATTTGAACCTTACTTCTTTTTTTTCCTTACTTTCCTCCACCCATCTTTCATCATTTCTGTACAGTGGCAAACGTGAAACACATGCCAACCAATTAATCTGACCTATTTTTTCAGTATATGACAACAAAAAAAGAAAGAAAATGATACCTTTAAGCAATGAAAAATAAGAGAATGGGTAAAATTTAATTTTTTTTAAAAAAAATAATTACACTGAGGGACGCTTCACTTAAAATAATTAAAATAAAATAGTCTTTGTTATATAAACATGTATAGTCAATGTGTATTTGTGTATCATAATGTATATTTAATGTATAGCTCATGTATAAGTAATATACATTGTATAGTAGTGTATACTTTCTATAACTTTTGACAAACTATATTATATAGTTATGTATAATTTCGCTGATTTGGAGCTAATATAACATGAAAAATCAATTCCAGTGAGTGTTATAGAAAGTAACCACTTTTGATAAACCTCATTACTTGTGAAATGGAAATTATTATACTTAGGAAACTTACACTTGAAGAAAATTACAATACAAAAGAATTGTAATTATTTTAAACAAGAAAGGAACTTTACTACTCCTTTTATCTGGAAAAAAAAAAAACAGCATTAGGCCAAAAAAACTCTATTTCTGAACTTGTGCTAACATAAAGTTTTTGTCCTAGCCATGGTTCTATTTAGGCAATTGTAGACTAACAGCTTCATGTGAAATTCATCCAATCTACAGAACATTAAAAAACATCTTCCATTCCATCCAGCAGCATACGACTTAATACTAACTCGAGTAGAAGAAACGTTTTTTTTCCCATCTCTGCTAAGATAATGAACTTACAGGGACCTTGTCGCGAATAACCATGTTTGTGTGCAAAGAACTTTTGACATTTGTACCAAGAACAGAGCTTGCTATGCTGTTTCAGCGTTGCGTAGATGCCTATCCTGTCCATTTGTATCCCAGAAACCAGAATATGTAATTCTTCTCTTAGACTTGTAGCCTTTACCTCTCTTTTTTAATCCCTTACGCCCTTTAAGCATGAAGGACATGACACCTAAGAATCCAAAAATTGAAACTGCCCACAAAACCATGATCCAAAATCTCATAGAAGTGAATGTCCCGTTTGACGTTTCAACTTGGGAAAATTTCCGAGAATTATTTTTGGGAATTTCATCATGCCTCAAGGCCTGAACATTGTCAACGTTTCCAAACTTCCTTGAAGTTGTAGTTTCAACAGCCATTCTAGCTTCAGCATTGGTTCTAGTTTCAGAATCGGTTCTATTTTCAGCACTGGTTCTTGTTTCAGCATTGGCTCTAGTTTCAGCATGGGTTCTTGTTTCAGCATTGGTTCTAGTTTCATCGACTCTGTCCTGATTTAATCTTTCACGTTTGGGCGTGGGAATAGTGTTAGGATCTGGACAGTTTCTCCTCTCGTGATGTAAACGAAGAGCTTCATTCAACGTCGTTGCACATTCTATGCTAAGCAAGTCGCGCTGTAGGGAATTGTTGTCACTTTGATCAAGTGATGATGGATCAGGGGGATCAGGAAACTTAGCCCAGCATTTGTTAACCAAGTCAGCGTGTCTCCAGTTTGCTTTGTCAAAACTCCAGTTACCAACCCTATATTCCAAGCCATAGTGGAAGACTCTATAATTAACACCGGGCGTAGGAACATATCCTGGGTATATCAGAATCTTGTCACTTATGACGTGCCGCAAATTCAACTGCACAACATCAAAATTCAGATTGCAGATTAGAGTACAGCATTTTGCAGCCACAGTCAAACTCGTTATAACAGCATTTCATTAGAACGGACTGATTTTCTCCAGAACATCATTAATCTCATGCACATAGTAAATTTCAAGTATGAATATCTGAAAGAAAAATATTGAATTCAAATAGTGTCCATCAGTTATGGTCATTACTTCACAAGAAAAGGCTACTAGTGTATTTCTTTTTTACATTCACACTCTTTCTATTTTTTGGGTTAAATTGGTAAACGAATACATTCCTCCTTGGCACACAAAATCATTAAACTGTATTTTGTGTACTTTTATTTATAACAACTAAATGAGATCTAAACGTCAAATGCCATATATAACATCTCACTATAGCAGCCATGACAATTTCAGACAAAAGTAGCCACAATAACGAGGTTTGATTGTATAACAAGTCGATAACTCTCACTATTTGGCATCGACTGCATCAGTTGGATGCTTCATAAACTGATTACGAGAACTAATTTTTGAAAATAAGCCTAGAAAAATACCTCTGCCGCACCAAATGAGTAACCATACATCTCACTAATCCACCCAGCTTCATAGACATCTCCTGTTATGTTCTTGGACCAATGAGATCTATCAAGTCGGACCTCCACGGTTTTGTGCAGCCACTGCAGCGCAAATTTCCGTAAATCATCTACATGCATAACGATTACTCCCCCAACCTTGTCACAAGCTTCAGGGTGGCGAGTGTGGAGCTTTGCCAGTATGTTGTCACAGCCGATAAGGTAGCTGGTTCAGAATAGGAACAAAAGTCGTAGACTGGTAAAAATATGTGCAATGTGAATTTTATGCAATAATATAAGGCAAGAACTGATACGCCGAAATAATTGTAAATTTGTAACAAGCTGAAGATCATAAACTTATAACCCTTACTCGTAAGGAGTTGAAACAGGTCGGCCACGGCCTGCATTGAATTCCCATGGGGTTATTGGTCCTCTCATGATCATATCAGCATCGAGAATTACAATGTATTCAGCATCCGTCTTCACATGATTCATCCAATGAAGAACTGCAGCCGGTTTGTTGATTGCTGGATACCTGAAATAAGCAAAAACTAGATCCGGCTTGACGTCAAAAATTTCCACATTGACCTTAGGGCGTGGTTTTTTCTTATTTTATTAAGAAGGGGGCGATATACACCTTAATCGAAATGAGACAGTAGAGGAGATGAGAGAAAAATGCTTGTTTAATAATTTTACATGCTCCCATCAGCGCTCTAACTACTCTGTTTCATTTCCTTTCCAAAAGTCGCCGAACGTGAAAGATGGCTTTGATCAAAAGGCTACAGTTTTTACAAGACAAAGTAAAACTAGGAAACAGTAGATTACCAGTCTCCAGTTAATGGATGTCGGCTCATGGACGGTACGTAGTGGGTGGGAGCTAGATCATGACCTTTATATTGCTTTAAATCTTCATCTGTACAGCTCAGAAGCCTTGTGATATTCCCTGGCTGACCGCTCTTGTAAAAGCTGTGGACAAGCCCAACTGTTTGCCAATCAAAGTAAGATGAGCATTCTGTAGAGAAAATAGTGTGGATTTTTGGGTGTGGCTTTTCAGGCTCATTATCAACTTCTTTATGAATTTCAACCTCCATCATCCGTCGACTTTCGGGTGTCAAACGTTTTGGCCGACTTAGTTCAGCGAATGTTTTACTCTTTAGGAAGCTTAGATACTTTGACCACTTGGGCTTAGGGCATTTAAAGGCAGCATGCTGTAATAAAAGGCCCTCATTCATGGTATTAATGCACTCAATATTCAGAAACAGTGCCCTCCTTTTGTTATGATCAGTTTCCATCTGTGTTATCTGCAAGAAGCAAAATATCATAGAGATTCTAATGAGTGTTAAAAGAAAATAGAATGCAAGTTATCTCGTAGAATGAATGATTCAAATAACTCTTAGTGACTAAATGCGGAAGAGATTATTACTAGGCATGGATGACCGCAGAATGAAATAAACTGATTAATGTCATATTCTAAAACTATAGAACTTAGATCACTAAATTTATATTTCAAAAGCCCCAACATAAAAGCTTTAAGTCGGAGATTTTGAAGACAAAAGACTGATAAGAAATTTAAGACGGTAAGTATCTCAGTTTATGAAAGATTTAACAGATAACGTAGCTTATATCAGCTCAAGTCAGCCTAATTTACTTCATCAATCTAACATTTTTAAACATGTCGGAATAAAGATAGGTGACGTGATGGTAGAAGCATCGCCCATAGAAGGCAACAAGATTAAACATACGCTATCGCTCACCCCAACCACCTGCACTTACTGTATATATGAATTTGTCATTTAAAAAGTTTTAGTATCAATTGATATTGAATTGTTTCCTTCGGACCGTATTCAGCTGTCATTCACAGAATAGATGCCATGCTGGTACGAAACAAAAATAAATTTATAACATGCATAGACTAAGATGATCTATTTAAATGATGCACACCCAATTTTACCTCGCGGGGATAAGGAGGTTCAGGGAAGAGCCGGTTGCAATCATAGACAATGTTGTCCTCATGATGGTCTAGTTTACTGAATGACCAGTTTCCAACATTAAAAGGTAAGCCATAATGCATAAGAATAGGTTCAACACCCTCTCGTGGAATATAGCCAGGGTATATCATCAAGTTATCGTTAATCTTATGCCGGAGTCCTACCTGACAAATCAAACGTCAAGGATATATATATAATCTTAATAAAATATTAGAAAAGTAGCAACAGATATCTGCAAAATAAAAGATGAACCATTGAAACAACTTGCCTCAGCAGCTCCAAATGAATATCCATACATCTCACTGATCCACCCTGTTCCGTAGATATCACCAGTATAGTTGGTCGGCCAGTGAGCTTTGTCTTCCCGTACTTCTTCAGTCTTTGAAAGCCATAGTGGTGCCAAAGCTCGAAGATCGTCTATATGCATGGCTAATAGCCCACCAACCTTGTCACAAAGTTCAGGATGCTTTGTATGCAACTTTGCAAGAATATTATCGCATCCAATTAAATACCTAATTATAAAACACACACTTTGGAATCAACAAGTCCTCAACAACAGAGGGTAGAGGGTGGGTGTTACAATAGGCAATCACTCTGACAGAAAGGTTATATGATTAAGAATCATGAAATTTCAAAAAGGGATGCTGCAGGTTGTCAAGAAAACACCAAAATAAGTTGTCATACAAACATCTTCTACATGCATTTTTAATTCTTTGATGTTTATGGCTTTTCTTGAATCAGGAATGTGCTTTCACATGCCAAGTGCAATAAGAGTTGATGAGCTGATACTACTCTATAGAGGATTGCCAGGGATGAATCTTTTTCCAGTTCACTTTGGTCATGTAGATCTTTCCAGTCAATGGCCAAAAATCCAAGATGTTTTCTAGACATATTTTGAGAAATATAAATGCATCCTGGACATATATTGTTCAAGTAATCATTAAGTTACATAGACATGAATGCAAATTCTCTTTGTTTCCATCAAGAAATTCTTATGCTTCCACATCAAGGTCTTACTAAAATAGTGAAACTAAAAATGGGTAAAACGAAAATATGGTTTTACCCGTAATATGCAGAAACAGGCTTCCCTTTCTCTGCCCCAATCTCCCATGGTACGATTGGACCTCGAATGATCATGTCTGCGTCCAATATGACAACCCAATCAACATTTTCTGCCTCTTTGCTGTATTTAAGCCAGTGAAGAACTCCAGCTGGTTTGTTAATTGCAGGATACCTGCAGAACAAACAAAACAGTATTATCTTCTCTGATCGGCATTACAAGCTTTTACTGTATGAGCTTCCAAATCAGATAAAAGGAAGATTATGACTCAAACAAGAAGAAATAAAGAGAATTGAAAAAATATCAAGAAAAAACATAAATTTGCATTTCTTTTATTGAAAGTTATAGGCAAAATGAGTTGTGATGCCAAAGAGAACCCATTGATTGTTCTTTGTGCACATAGAAGACCAATCTTATAGTTTTAGTTCAAATCAAATGACAAATAACATCTTCATTAGAAGAAAATGCAAGTATGACGAAAACTCTTCAAAAGGAAAGTAGAGTAATTGACCCACTAAAGCTAGAGAAGAACAACCAAAGCAGTTAGCAAGATGACAAAAAGAACTGAAGCAGTTACCAAGACGATAAAAAGGACTGATGCATTGAGCAAACAAAGACCAGGAGATGAAATCCAAAGCAATTTATCTCACAAAATCGAATGGTAATGCAGTTATTAAGTATTCTTCCATTCTCTTCCAAGTAAACTAGAGGGCAATTGACCAAATTTGGTCTTCATCATTCATCAATACTGGAGCAGTTAACGCAGAAACTTAAGGATATCAAATTCAAAATTCAGAATCAGAAGGAAATCCAATCTTTCTATTATCAGAGATATCTCAATCGCCTTTGAACTTTTTATATCATTAAATTCTTGATATTTCAAAACCACAAGTGACAAATATCAACACTAATTTCTCTATGCAAATGCACATCCAAAAGTAGAAGGAAACTAAAGAAGGATCAATCACACAACATGTCATAAAGCTGGCACCTTTATCAAAAATAGCATATCTTTATCTCTACACAGCTTGTTTGAAAGCATCAAAGTCGCAAGAACAGAAAACCAGATCAGACTGAATTAAACACATAAACTTGATTCTTGAAGGTAAAAGCCAAATAAAGGTAGTAATCACACAGACATAAACAGAGCTGATACCTCAGTTGAAAAAACCAACATTTCATTTCTTCATATTCTTAACTGTTTGAAGCTATAAAGCCACAAGAATTAAAGTTCCAATCCAGCAAGTATTAAAGTCAAAATTGAAAATTGAAGGCAAAAAACATATAAAGATGGCGATCACACAACAGTCAACATTGGGCAAAGTTGACACCTTTCGAGGGGAAAAAAGACGTAATTGCATTTCTTCAGACTCTTAATTGTTCAAAGCTATCAAAGTCACAAGAATAAAAAATTCTGTTCGGTATTGAACCAACACATAAAATCAAAGGCAAAAACCAAATAAAGCTGACAATCACACAACAATAGACAAAGCTGATCTCATCGGAAAAACAAATTCAGCATTGAATCCATACATAGAATTGTAGGTACGTTGGCAATCAAACAACAATAGACAAAGTTGATTCCCTCATTGGAAAAACAGCATAGATCATGTGCTTGTTTACCAGATAATTCACAAAATCCACAAGAATCAGAAAACCCAATTTAGCATTGAATCCATACATAGAATTGAAGCACAAACCAAATAATGGTGGCATCACAAAACACTAGGCAAAGCTGACCCACCTTGGAGAAAAAAGCAAAAATATCTTCTTTTTTTCATCTTCTTAATTTCTCAAAGCCATCAACATTTCAAGAATAAAAAATCTAACTCAACATTTTTATCACCAACAACACCAGGCAAATCTGACCCTCTTAGTAAAAATAAAACAACATATCTTTTTTTTTTTTCATATTTGTTATTCAGGACCATCAAAGCCACAAGAACAAAGACCCAAATCAGCATTGAGTCCATACATAAAAATGAAGGCAAACAACAAATAATGGTGGCAATCACACAACATCAGGCAAAGCCAACCAAAATATCATTTGTTCATCTTCTCAATTGTTCAAAACCATCAAAGTTTCAAGAATTAAAAAAAACAATTCAGCATTTCATCATCAACACACATGCATCCACAAAAACTGAAAATTGTTCATCTTCTTAATAGTTCAGTGTCATCAAAGTCAGAGAATCAAAAACCCAATTCAGCATTTCATCATCAACAACTCATGCATCCACAAAAAGAGAAAAAAAACTGAAAAGTCCCAATTTTTCATCTTCTTAATAGCTCAAAACCATCAAAATCACAAGAAGCAAAACCCCAATTCAGCATTTTATCATCAACAACACATGCATCCACAAAAAATTAAAGCTCAAGAATTTACCAATCACCAGTTTTAGGATGTCTACTCATAGAAGGAACCTCAAAAGTAGGAGCCAACTCCATCCCTCTGTAACCCTTCCTCTCTTCTTCAGTACAGCTCAACAATCTTGTAATAGGTCCAGGTTGCTGAGCCTTCCTGTAGCTATGCATAAGTCCTACCGTTTGCCAATCGAAGTAATTCTGACATTCTACAGAAAACAAAGTATGGATCCTCCATGGAGCCTTTTGAGTATCAATCTTTTCTGGTTCTTGACCACTGATTAGACTCAATGTCAGCACCAACAGCACCAAGATTGCTTTTTTCTCCATCATAAACACCAAAACTCAAATGGGTATCTCTGTATTGATCTCAATTTCATGATTATGGTAAAAAGTCAAAGGTTTCTTACTTATTTTTAAATTGTTTTCTGAATCTTTTTTATTTAATAAAAATTAAAAAATTTGTCCTCATGCTGTATGATCTAAAGATCATGGAAGATTAAGGAGTATATTAATTTAAAACATAGACAAGTGTGATCTGTAATCTTTGTGAACTGAAATTGGAAATAGAAAGAAAAGAAGAATAAAATAAAAAGGAGCTGTCTTTCTTCTGTTCATGTAGAAAGAATAGTCAGAAAGTGGCTATTTTGAGCCTCTATGGCTATTTTAGCTCACCTTTTATTAAATTAAATTATAAAATAAATAAAAGTCTAATATATCAAACTTTTAAAAAGGACATGAAAATTACATATAAGTTTGTGATTATATAAAATAAATAATTTTGTAGATTTATAAATGTGATCATTATGTTTTTGGACAACAATAGTAATAACATAACATACAAATGTATAGCAGAACACTACAACACGAAAGGAGGAAAGCAGCTTCAAAAGGAAAGAAAAGGGCAGAGCTCTATGCTCACTCAACCATGGGTTTTTTTCGATTTTAGGGCTACGGGGTGAAGAAAGAAAAGACCGGATTGGAATATCGATGACATCGTTGTTATTGATTTGAAAGTGACAAAGAGGGTAGCTTGCTTCTAGGCAGAAGTCTTGCGTCTCACACTTTGATGAGTGGAACTGCTTGTTCTCTCTAATCCGTTGTGTTCTTAGCGTGTGTTAAATATAAAACACATGGGGTTCACGTTAGCCAATGTAATTTCACAAGTGGAATGTGAAAAAAGTAAATTATATGCATTTTATTCTTATTTTAGATAAAGAAGATATTTTCGTTACACAAATCTTATATTTTTTGGGTAAAAATAAAATAGGATCTCATATGATATTGTTTGTCCAAAAAGGAGAAATTACTATTTATTGACTTTGTATTATGTGATAGGACTTAAACCTACTCCTTCAATGAAAAAGGAAATGAAAACTTTTAATTTTAATTATGTCAGGTATAAATTTTTGAAATGTATGACCTTAACCATGCAATTTTAATTGTGTTATTTTTTAAAAAATTTAAAAAGAAAATATGTCACGTAAATTTAAAAAAAATGAGTAAGACTTTGAACTCTAAATTAAACAAAATTACAAATTGTGTTATAACACAAAAAGTAAGAACCAAAATAAAGGAGGGATATAAACTTTTTCCCATATATTACAACTACGCCTCAGTCCCTGACTAGTTGGTCGTTGGGGTCGAATATATGAAACCCCTGACAGTATTTCTAATTTAGCCTCACCTTTTGCAGTCTACAAATCAAATTAGTCCTAATAATATGATGAATGTCTGTACTATAGTTTTCTGTATTCAAACAAATGATTTGACACTTGATATAGTATGACCATTTGAAGGAACAACAGAAGTTGGTGTAATGTTGTTGATTCTATTCCTTCTAAGAGAATTTGGATCTATTCCTGCCTTGTGAGCTGCAATTACACCTATGGCTTCCCAGTAGTTTGATACCTTCACCTGCAAAATAAAGAAATTGTACGTCAATATGATAGTGTTCAGGCCAGCTTGCACGTACCTACAGGTCCTATTCCGATAAGAAAGGAATGAACTTTTTATATAGACTAGTCTTGTTTAGGGGGGAAGCGGGCTTAGTGTTCGTATTCCCCTTTTAGTATCTCTTGAAATCTCTCAAGGGTCGTTTGGTTAACGGGATCAGGAAACTAATCCGGGCATAATTTTTGGGTTACCTTTATTCGGTGATTGGTTATGGTACTGTCTGGAATATGGTGCTAGGACTCTTCCAAAATGTCGTCAAGTGCGTGAGCACATTTTGGGAGAACCTGACAAGGGTGCAGCAGCTTTTTTGGAGAGTTTGAGCAACTTAAGACTCTGGATAACCTTGTTCCAAAGCAAATGACCCCTTAATCAATAACATCAACTACTATGCCTCAGTCACAAACAAGCTGGGGTCGTCAATATGAATCCCACTTCTTTGTTTAAGCTCATTTCATATCATCAACAAGATTATTCAAAGTTATGCATGGCGGGCAAATTATCCTTGAGCAGTTGTACATACTACAAGCTAAAGTACTCTACTGAATATAAAACATGCATTGACACTTCGTTTTCTAAAGTTCTCCTAATAGTATCAAATGAAAACGTATTTGGCTATAAGTATTGGCACTTCATATTAAGTTGCAGATTGCTGATACAACAAATCACAAAATGAAAAAATAAATAAGGTATTGCAAGTAACATCTGAACTTACGGCTCCAATACCAAGTGAATCTGGTGTATCATTCAGAACTGTTTGATTCTCTTCAACAGCAATTATAAGTGGCTGCAAAAAAGTGAGCGAATAGGAAAATTGTCATTACTGTCATGAAAGCGCCTGAACGTGTTTCACCAATTGTAATTCCGCAAGCCATATACTATTGAGAAAAATGAAGAGTGATAATTTGATCAAAATTGACCAAAAAAGAAAAGGTTGCTTCGATTGTCACATTATTTTGTTCTCATTACAGTTCTTTCCTGTGTACTCTCCATTTCACACTATTTCGTCATTGTTTCTACTCTTGTTTTTGTATTCTCTTTTTCAAACTTCTTGAAAATGTTTTAGTTTAAGCTGAGGGTCTATCAAAAATGGCCTCTCTACCTCGACTCTAAGAGATAGGGGTAAGGTCTAGTTACACTCTACCCTTCTAGACTCCACTTGTTGGATTACACTGGGTGTGTTGTTGTTATCATAGTCTTCCCCACACCCCCTTCATAGTTCCTTCATCAGCTGCTAAATTCTATCACCTTTATTTTCCCCTTGCCTCAATCCAACAAGTGCCTAACTCGCAGGCAAGGTCATTACTTCCAGCTTACCTCCAATGAAAAAGAAAAGGCAAAAGTATACTCCTCCCCTATCTAACAAGGGAAAAAAAAAGACAACTAAACCAAGAATGTCAGCTGACAATTCGTTTACTATCTAACAGTAGTAGTATTAGTGAAAGTTTGACCAACCCATGAGGCACCACTGTCATGAAAAAAGGAAGAAGTGAAAAGTATGAAAGCTGGGGCATGGAATACTTATTAAGATGAAAAGGAAGAGGCGTGTTCTTTTTTCCTACTGTTGGAAGGGATAGAGGGGGATGAGATGGTTCTGATTTAATCAACTAGTCAGCTGTCATAAAGAAAAGGCCTAACTACAAGCCTAGCAACACTAAGAGCCAATTACCTTGTTTCTTTTGCGATTGGAGAATGCAAGAGCACCATCTCCACGACAAGCATCGATCGGTAGAATCACACTGTCAACATCACCAGCTACAATGCAGTTGTCTGAAAAATTATTGCCCTTGACCAAATACTGTGGTGCAGTGCTAAGCCCAGCAAGGACACACGGCAAGAATGTAAATCCTATCTGTCGGAAGATCGAGGTAGAGAAAAGGACAAAAGACACACAAAAAAAAAGATGTTACGAGAATGCAAATGATGCTAAGAAGGATGCAGTATTACTCTTCGGAAACAACCTTTCTATCTCCATGAGGTAGTGGTAAGGTCTATATAAACTCTACCATCCTTAGACCCTACTTTGTGGGATTTCACTGGGCATGTTGTTGTTGTACTCATTGTAAATGCAGAAGAAAGCATTTCAACATCATGCTTTAAAAATCTTATAAACTATTTAAGCTCCTCTTGAGAGTTAATATCTCATGCAAGAGAACCTTTACATTGCTAAGATTATCATGTTTCATTTTACGATGACTATTAAAAAATCACCCATGAAGAAACTATAAAAAGAAAAAGCTCTCCCCCACTATCCCCATGTAGCACACCAAGTCGCAGAGGAGTTATGTCCTGGCTATTCCTCATGATTACCCAGTCTTTAATGAAAAACAAACTTCTTCGTGATTAAACGTCACACATGGCGTGAGCTTAAATTATGTTAGATTGACCATACAATCACTTACCTCTTCAGCAGCTGATTTTGGACATACTGACATGTTTAATTGAGGTGGCAATACTGCAGGAGAATGTGCGCAAGGAATCTGAAAATTTTTCACCACTAGGTGACTTATAACAGCCTCCACACCTGCCAAAAGATCTATCCCCTATAGAATTAAGAGGTACAAAATATAATTGAGATCAGGAATTTACGTATTAAACAATACAATGAATTTCCTCTCTTACAAACAGTTTCAAACTGAAACAGCATAACCAGCAAGCAATCAACGGAAGAAGGTAATACAACCTGATGTTTATACAAAACCTAAATATTACACCTTCTGTTTAAATGATTTCACACACATAAGTTATGGAAAAATTGTAGACTCAAAACTTTCTGTAATAGAACTTTAGAGTTGCTGAAACAACATGAAATTGTGGAAGTAGAACTGCCTATGGCCATGAGAAGAAAAAAGAAGTATAGTTATCCAGAAATTTCCAATAGATACTATTGAGGACTACATTTGCAAATGAAAGGAGAAGCTAGTCATAGAAAAAATTAATACCATTCCTTGTCGATAATCATCCAAGTCTTCAATATCATCATCTGGAAAGCGTGCTACCACCGCAACTGCATCTACTTTAGACTCATTTTGCAAGTTCTCCACAGCTCTCAGTAGTGAATCTGGACGCTGAATCCTCCCCGTTGATTGGCCACTTGTTGGATCAACCCATTTCTCCACCTTTACATACACCACATGTTAGCTCCTTGTGATTCATTTAGAAGTTAAAAATAAATATAGACATGATAATGACACTGTCATCAAGGAAAAACAGAGTATATATTCTTTATCTACCATGAGATATGTGTTTCTTATACAAGTAAAGGGAAATACTATGAGATATGAAATGGTACCTTAATGAATTCATCAGCCTCAATGTCCCTAACTAAGAGCAACAATCTATGTTTAGCAACAAAGCTTTTACTTGCATGTGTCATGATGATGATATGTCCATACAGTGGAAGAAAACCTAGGTCCGAAGCAAAATAAAGCTGAAACAGCATATTAAATAATAACTTATCTTCCTGAGAAAGGGAGTTGATTTATCCTCTTTCTCATTCCACTCTGTGTCCTGAAAGTCTACAATTTTTAAAATGCTTCGGTAGTTATTTTCCCCTGAGCATTTTCTTATATATCTTATTCTTTGCTAACTTCTTTTTTTATAACCATGGTGTCTAGACCAAGTTGCATGCACCTCGACTAATTCCACGGGATACCTGTCACCTCCCACCGTCAACAGGTGTCAGGTAACTCTATCCACCAGCGCTAGGACAGAAGTCAAGAAATCTCCTAGTATTTTCGCCTCTGTTGGGATTTGAACCCTAGACCTCATGGTTACTACGCCACACCCTTGGGTGCATTCTTTGCCTAAGCGTTGCTAGTGTTCCCAACCTTCTCTGAACAACTTCTAGCATTTCCCATATTTTTCCTCATTAGTTCCAAAAGATTCCATATTAAGATTAAGAAATTGAACGCAATGCGAAGAACTTCCCTCAGGAAAGTTGTTGAAAAACTACATATATTGCTATTCTCATATTAAATATCTAGGGACATTTCAGTTTCAAAATATATATATATTTATATATAGGACATGATTTTGGTGCATTACATCAAGCCTATGAAAATTCAACTAAGAAGATAAAAAAGCATACCAGTAACGGGGTGTCAGTTACAGTGTATCCCACTATTGGCAATCCAAGGGAAGCTCGTGTTGCATCAACCACTTGTAGGTGGCGCATAAGAAGCTCTTCCTCTATCCCAGCATCAAAAACCAATCCTACCTGCTCCATGTTACAAGTTCACAATGTGATTGAAAGCTGAACTGAGGATAAAAGCTTGGAAGTATCAGGGATGTAGCAACAGCTGGAATAGAGCTCAGATTTCACGGGATAAATGAGCAAAATATTTTACAGCATACCCTATTTTGATGAACTGGTTGCAGTGCCCAGAGACCTTCAGCAAATCGATCAAGTGCATAGCCTTCAACATAGAGTGCATTCGGCATGGGCCAGTACAGCATTGCTGCATTAAGAACCTGTATGACTTACAAATTTACAGAGAGCTAGGATAATGCACATGAATCCAAACTGCAGATTCGTACTCTAGATTGACAACCTAAGTTGCTTTATCCACACAATTATCGCCACAACGTTTCAATCATGTTTCTTCTCCTGACCCAATGTTTAAATGTTGATTCCTCTTTTTCTTTTTGATAGCCATGGTATCCAGGCCAGCTAGCATGCACCTTGACTAATTCCATGGTGTATCTGCTACCTTCACCAGCATAAGCACCGGATGACTCTATTCACCAAAGCTTTGACAAATGGAAAGAAATCACCTAGTATTATCGTCTCCGTTGGAATTTGAACCTGAGGCTCCACGGTTCTCAGATCACCTCATTGACCAGACCACACCCTTGGGTGCAATGTCGATTCCTTATTTTATTGACAATTTAAAGAAGCAACTAGAACTGACGCTATTTTGGTCCTAAAGTACATGAAATATTTTTCAGTTTTTATTGTTGTGGATCTAATCCCATAAAATTTCTCAGTTCTTTGACTTGTCTCTCCATATTGTATTTTTCGTTCCAATAATTTTTGTGATATACCAAGAGTTTAAGTTCCAGTTATTGACTCAGCTAGGAAATGCAACAGTACAGAATGTAAATCCAATGTATCAGAGACTATTAAACTAATTGAGGAAAGAATTGCTCAAAGTATTACGAATCTAAGAAGTTATACTACCCATTACAATGATCAGGAACTACTATACTAATTAGGAAGTACAGAGAACTCAAATTTCAAGTTAATTAAACATTTTTTACCAATTTCCTAAGAATGAAGCCTAAGAATTTTTCTGAAAAGAAAAGCTACCGCCTGCATTTCAAAGATGCAAACCAACTGTCGATAAATTTTCAGTTCATGTTGAAGTATCCATAAATTGAATTCTTAGTATATCTTAACTCCCATTAACGATTCAATGTATATGCAATGTGATGTTAGACGGATAGATGAGCTCCTTGATCAAACTCTATCATATCAGTCCTTATTCAAATACTATAATAAATGGTCAGCCAATAGTTCTAAAATTATCAAGGATGAGCACATTGTTAGGCAAATAGAGGCCTAACAATGTTCTTTTAATAACAATGGTATCAAGGTCAGCTTGTGCACACCTCCACTATTCTAGAGACTATCAACTATCTATTACCAACACAGGTACACGATAACTCTGTCCACCTAGGCTTACACATATTGGAGGAAATCACCAAGTGTTTTTTCGTCAAACTAGTACAACCTAGTGGTTCTTCACTGTAGAGGCCTAAATGATTATCAAGCGTGAGCACGTAGTTTGGGAAGATTAAGGAGGACTAAATTTTATACTCCACATAAGGGTATTCACAAAGTAAAATTCCATCAAGACAAATCCAAGGAAACAAAACCAAAAAGCACAGATAAATGTTGTTTGATAATAAAACAAGATCAGAAAAAATCATACATTAGGATGAGAAATAAGGCAGTCAACAACAGAGGAAAGCGCTCGAGCTACAGGCAAAGCATCACCAGCATAGCCACCAATAGCTGCTCCAACACCAGTAGGCACTATCATCACACTTGTATACTCCCTCTTAAACTGCTCAAATAACCATCAAAACACAAGCAAACAACAATTAACTCAATTGGGTACTCAGTAAATCTGATTTCTTGAAATTCCAACCAAAAAAATCAAGTCTTGGTGAATAAAAATCGTACCTTGTTATTTTGCAAAAACGAGCTGGAACATGAAATTCTGAAGTTGGAAGGTGAATAGTGGGATTTCTGAAAAAGACATTGATGACCCATTGAAAGTGAGTAAAGATTGAGGCCTAATGTAGTCATTTTTGCAGCTAATTTCACTAGTATAATTTTTCTGTTTGGCTCACTGTGGCATTTTTCTGAAGTAAACTATGGAATTCGGAAAGAAGAGGATATGGTGATATGAGATCATGAAAAAGGATATTTGTCAATTTCACCCCTTGTAAAACCACAAGATGTCATTTTACTGCTTCTAATTTGAGCTATTTGCAAAACAAACCTGCATCATTTTTTTTTTACTTTCTTTTTTTTAAATTTTAGCTTGAGAGAAATGTCAATTGATCTCGATCTACTCCTAATAAGTTGTTAGATTGAAATTGTACATTATACATTTGTTCGCTAGTAGTGGATGGTGTTCGTATCATATCTATTTTCATGTTTTAATCTTTTCATTTTTTAACTTAATTCTCTGATAAAATCTCTTAATTATATTATTTGAAATAAATCAGTATTACCCAATGAATGAACTCCAAAAATATATAAGATGAAGTAGTGAATTGTAATGACCCATTAGGTCATTTAGGTAATTAGTCCTCTTATTTTTATACAATATTCTTCTCACAAAAATTTTGTGGGTACTTTGGACT
>JBCEWC010006748.1:0-22513 GCA_038996855.1 Solanum aculeatissimum | reverse complement strand
TTATAGTAATTTAACATTCAATTTTGAGAGTACAAACACTATTGAAAAATAATTATATCGAGAAATAATGTTATAATTCAAAAATATAATTGAAAATAACAAGGAATTTAGCAATAATACATCAATAAAAGTTCTTGAAATAAATTTATAATGCTAAATTTTTATATAGAAAGAACTTAATAATTTTAGAATATTTTATTAATTTTAATATTAAAATATATAAACTTAATTAGATTATTTATAACCGCACGAAGCGCGGGCCAATTACCTAGTTTAAAATATTTTTTTATTACACTCCACCATCACCTCCCCACATACACCTCGACAACCTCCCACCCACGCCACCCCCCTCCCCAAATCACCTACCCCTTCTCAAAAAGAATTTAAATATTATTTTTATTTAAAAAAAAAAAAAAATCTATCCTGCTTCATCTGATTATCCACTCTCAATTCATTATTTTTCTCAAATATTTTCTCTTTTTGAACAAGATATATCGTATGTTTTTACAAAAAAAATAAATTACTTGCATACCGAGAATAATAAGAAATAAATTTTTATTTAAAAAAAAAACTCATGTCAAGTCGAAAAATACTTTCCTAAAAACATTTAAATGAGAAAACTCAAAAAAAAAAAAATTGAGAGCGAAGAGTTAGGTAGGATTTTTTTTATATATATAAAAATAATTTATAAGTTTTTTGTGGAAGAGGGAGGGTTTTGCGTGGGGGCAGGAACGAAGTACGAATATAAAAGAAATTTAAAGAATTAAAAAAATGGAGAGGGGGGAGGTTAAATTTAAACTTAATTTATTTTTAGTAGTGATATTTTAATCTTTAATTTGTAATTAATACTATCTAATTAAGTTTTATCTTAAATGTTTTGTCCATGTAGAGTGTTATGTGACAATTTTTTTTAAATAAAAAAAAGTGTAATAAAAGAGAAAAACGTGTTTCTTAGAGTAATAGTTTAAAGGGATGTTTGGATGGACTTTTTAAGTGGGTTAAAATCCAAAAATAAATATCATAAGTTGGAACCTCCAAATTTTGATTTTTGATCCTTTTTTTGTACTTTTTGTTTTGAAAAAAAGTGTCTTTAAATACTTTTTTGTATTACACAAACACTTTCAACACTGAAATTTTTTTTTGCTTAAATGCAAAAGTCATTAAAATAAAACCTATTCAAGCAAAAAAAGTGTTTTGATATTTCATTTAGTAATTAATTATTCTAAATTGCTTAGAAATACACCATTATTATTATTATTATTATTATTATTATTATTATTATTATTATTATTATTATTATCATTATTTTGCATAATCTAAACATTAGGAAATTTGATTACTTAAGTTCAAAAATGTCTCCAATAAGGGTAGTCTTGATATTTTGCCCCTCAAAAAAATGTCTTGCAAAAATGCCCCTTTTTTCTTACGTTTTTTTTCTTCTCTTTTTTTTTCTCTCTTTTCCTTATTCCATTTTTTGTTAGTATTTTATTTCTTTTCTTTATTTTTTTCTTTTGCTCTTGTACTTTTTTCTTATATTTTTTTCTTGTTTTCTTTTTTTTTTTCTTATGTTTATTTTTTTCTTTCTTTTTTTAATTATGGAACTATAAACAATATTTATTTTATATATTTTGTATTTATTTTAAATAAAATAATTTCTAAATTCAAGTGTCAAGATTCAAGATAATTTTTTTCCATATTTATTATTTTAAATATGTATTGTTTGAAATTTCACGAGATACTCTGTAACTCGTATTTTAGAGGCAATATTTGGCATAAAAACTTTTAAAAAATAAGTTACGTCCCATGGGCAAGAGTTGATACAGATTTTTTGTATTTTGATTTATGAAATACTTTATAACTCTTGTCTTAGGCAGGACGTAAATCAAGAACTTCCAAACAACAAGTTAAGACCCAAGAAAAAGGTTTGACACTATCACATTATGTCTTCATTTATTAGATGCTCTATAACTTTTGCCTTAAAGGTAAGACTTAGACCAAGAACTTAACAACTTAAGCTCATGGGCAAGACTTGACAACTATATTGTGTTTTGATTTATCATATATATAACTTTTGTCTCTTAGTCCAAGGACTTCAAAACAACAAGTTAAGCCCCATGGGCAAGACCTGACATGTCATATTTTGTTTTGATTTATGAGGCACTCCATAACTATTGCCCTAGAGGTTAGACTTGTTAGTCCAAAGATCTCTAAACAACTAGTCAAGCCTCATGGGCAAGATTTGACATTACCACATTACGTATTGATTTATGAGACGTTCTATAATTCTTGTCTTAATGGCAAGACATAGATCAAGAATTTCACAAGTTACGTCTCATGGGCAAGACTTGATACTATTGAATTATATCTTGATTTATCATACGTTCTATAACTCTTGTCTCTTAGTCCAAGGAATTCAAAACAACGCGTTAAGCCCCATAGTCAAGACTTGATAATATCACATAGTGTTTTGATTTATGAGTACTCTATAATTATTTCCCTAAAGGTAAGACTTGTTAGTCTTTAGACTTCCAAACAACAAGTTAAACCCCACAGACATGACTTAACATGGCCACATTATGTCTTGATTTATGAGATGTTCTATAACTCTTGCCTTAGAAGCAAGACATAAACCAAGAACTTCAAAAATTACACCCCATGACGAGACTTGACACTACTACATTGAGACTTGATTTATCATATATATAACTCTTGCCTCTTAACTCGAGGACTTTGAAATAACAAGTTAAGCTCCATGGACAAGACTTAACAATATAATATTGTGTTTTGTTTTATGGGAACATTTATATTATTTTTATTAAGTAAATTATGGGGAGAGCAATAATTTTTGCCTTAAAGCAAAATATAGCTCAAGGGTTGAAAAAATAACACATATCTCATGGGCAATGTTTACACTATTTCAACATGTCTAACTTATGAGATGTTTTATAACTCTTGTTTTAGAGGTAAGACTTACATAAAAAAACTTCAAAATGACAAGTTACTATGGGTAGAAATTGATACTACCATATTGTGTCTTGATTTATGATATACTCTATTTTTTGCCTTGGAGGCAAGACTTAGTCCCCAAATACTTTTAAATAACAAGTTGCATCTTATGACAATAATTTTTTCAATTTTCACTAAGTCTATCTTATGAAAAACATAATAACTTTTGTCTTAGAAGCAAAATTTAACTTGATGATTTAATATAATGAAAAAAAAGATTTAAAAAATAGAAGTAGATAAAAAAAAAAAGAAAAAAAAGAGAAGAGAAAAAATAATAAATAAAAAAAGATAGAGAAAAAAAACACAAGTTAAGAAAAAAATGAATTTTTTTTAAAGAAAGCGAAAAATAGAAGTTCAAAAAAAAAAAAGACAAAGAAACAAAGGAGAAAAATAATAAATAAAAAAATAAAGAAAGAGAAAAATAGAAAAATTGAGCAGCAATTGAGCATACAAAATTTTTTAAAAAGGGGAAAAAGGGTTAAAAATACCCTTGAACTATTTGAAATGGAGCAGAAATAACCCTTCGTTACTTTTTGGGTCAAAAATACCCTTTCGTTATATTTTTGGCTCAAAAATACCCCTCGTCCTAACAAAAATGAAAAAGGGGCAAAAATACCCCTTAACTATTAAAAATAGAGCAAAAATACCGTTCGTTAATTTTTTATTAAATAATACCCCTCCGTTAAAATTTTAAAGTTATTAGTTTAAATATCCTTCTTCCATAAAAATTCAACCCTCAACCCATCTTCAAATAATTTTTTATTAGATTTTGAGTAATCCAGATTCTTATTATATGAAGTAAAAAAATATTTATTTATAGTTGCAACTGAATTATCTTTTGAGAATGATAACTTATATTGATTGTATTACATTGCTAACATAAACACAATAATTTTTATACAAGCTTCGTAGGTTTAAAAAATTTGAAGAGTTTGATCCTATTGTACTCAAGAAACTGATTAAGGAAAAGGCAACGATTACAACAAGGATGAATAAATGTTATCATTCAAAGATTGACTTTTTGAGACGTTTACAAGTGAAATAACAACTCCTTTTGACATGAAAAGGCTAGTCTAATACCTAATATCCGAGGAGAAAACCTCTTGGGTCCCAAATAGGGCTGCACATGGACCTATCACTTTGCACTTTTTGCCACATAACATGCATGGTGTCATTTCATCATGTATTTTATTTTGTAAAATTTTAAGGGAGGGGTATTTTTGAACCAAAATTTAACCAAGTGGTATTTTTGCTCCATTTATGATAGTTCAGGGGTATTTTTAACCTTTTTTTTTATTTCTGTAAGAGAGGGGGGGGGGGTATTTTTTAGCCAAAACATAACGGAGGGGTATTTCTGCTCCATTTCAAATAGTTTAGGAGTATATTTTACCCTTTTCCCTTTAAAAAATATTTAAGGTGTAGAAGGGCAAAAATGTCGTTGATTCAACTTAAAGTGAAAAAAGAGACAGTTTTGTAACACTTCTCTTATGAAGGGTAAAAAAATCCAGACCACTACATTTGGTGGACATTTTGTGTAATTTTCTGATCTTTGATAGAACTTAGGTAAATGTGTCTTTCAACCACCTAGCTTATTAATAGGGGAAATTACATATATATACAAAAAAGTAAAATGTTTACAAAAAAAGTAGCTCATGTTTTATTTAGATAAAAAATAACCCAAAATCACCGAAACCATACATGACTATACAATATGGTTTGTCAAAAATTATTGAAAGTATACACTTCTATACAATGTATACTACTTATACATGGGTTATACAAAAAATATACATTATGATACACAAATATACACCGACTATACATGTCTATACAACGAGGGCTATTTTTTTTGTAAATTTTTAAGTTTAATGTCTTTCAGTGTAATTTTACCTTATTAATAGGGTTCCAATATATATTAAGTATATTGGCGGTATACATTATATGTATATGAAATATACATTACCTATATATTGTATTATAAATTGTAAACTAAATAGTTTAGGTTGTAATTTTCCCAATTTGATATATGTCTTCCTTTTGTTCTATCTTTTTGTGGCACTATACTTTTTATTAATATGTTTCGAAAATTAATATCTTTCTATCTAAAAAATAATTCAATTCTAAATTTTTTATTTTATGCTTTTTCAGTGGTAAAATTCTCGTGATAACATAAAAATTATAAATTTTAATTACAAATATCATGATTAATTAAAATGTCGTCCTAAAAAAAAAGAAAAAGAGAGTAAAAAAGGGTTCCAAATTAATTGAATTTTTGAGACTTTTTTCAACGTTCAAAATAGTTGAATTGTTCAAAGTTCAAGATGAATGTTTGAAACTTTTTTCATATTTGTCCTTTCATTTTTGAAATTTTATATTTTCTAGCAGATAAATTATACTATATATTTATGATTTCACAAAGGATAATAGTGAAAAGTATGGTGTAAATTTTGTCTTTGAATGCTTTTCTTAATATTATTTTCAACTCATAATACTTTTCTAACATTTTAATTCAAAAAACAACTTTAAACAATTAATAATGTAAAAGTGACAATTATGGTTTAATAACCAACTGTTGGGATAAAGACAATTATTTTTTTCCAAATTCTAATAATCCAGTGGTTCAAATTTTTACCAATTAATAAGAAATAAAAAATATTTTGGAAAAGAAAAGGGTAAGAGGGGAAGGGGAGAGTTCTATGCTTTGCTTAAACATCATTAAGAAAAGAAAAATTTACATAAATAGCCTACCCTTAAAATTTAATATGGTCAAATAACTATATTTTACATAATTACATGGCATAATCTTGGCTATGTGACCAGGAGGGGAGGAAAGAGTCGAGCGAGATCGAGAAAGGGAGGAAAGAGGCGAATTGTATATGTATATTTGTCAAATTGTATGTGTATATCTGTCAAATAATTGTATATGTATAGCTAATATATATATGTATTTGTATATCTGGTAAGTGAGATTGGGAGGAGGAGGAGAGAGGCGAGCAAGAGAGGGCAGAGAGTGGAGAGAGACGAATTATATATGTATATATGTTGAATTAACTATGTATATCTATTAAAATAATTGTATATATGCAGCTGGTATACATATGTAATTGTATATTGACAAGAAATTGCAGAGAGAGATATGAGAGATGCGAGAGAAAGGAAGAGAGGAGAGAAAATAGCAACAAAACTACCCTAACTATAGCTATAAATTATAATTCTTTAATTGTATATATAATATAAATACATATCATATATTTGTCTAGTTACGTTATTTTTCCTCAAAAACCCATTTAATTAGTCTCAATAAATTAATTACAGGTGGATTAGGAACTCAATAGAAAGAACTAAATTCTTTCTTTTTAGGATAATATATTAATTATAAATAAAGAAAAACCTAAAACAAACAATCAATTTAGGCAAAATCCTTAATTATAAAGTTTGTTATATTGGCCTAATGCGACGCAAATCTAAATTATTTGGTTCAATAAATTAAATACAGATGATTATACCAAATAAAATTAAAAAAAATATTGAATGTCATTTTCAAATATGATGGACTTAATTTGACTGATTGATTATCTTCCAAAAAAGATGATTTGTGTACGTTGCAATTGATTAGTTGGCTAACTATTTTGTAGAGTTTTATATAATTTAATTAATATACATCTTTCTAAATCTTGTTTTACGTGTTGAAAGAAGTTTAAATCAATATATGTTAAATTAAAGTCATGGCTCTTTCATTGGTTTGGTTGGTAATCCTCCAAAACCAATTAATTAGTTTCCTCTTGTGGTGGAGCCACATAGTAATCAGGGGATTCATTTGAATCTCAATCGATGAAAAATTATACTATTTTTATATGATAAAAATAATTTTTTATCTATATATAATATATGTCGAATCCTCTTCGATTAG
The DNA here is from genome assembly GCA_038996855.1 of Solanum aculeatissimum. Taxonomy (NCBI): domain Eukaryota; kingdom Viridiplantae; phylum Streptophyta; class Magnoliopsida; order Solanales; family Solanaceae; genus Solanum; species Solanum aculeatissimum. The sequence goes on along the minus strand of JBCEWC010006748.1, from coordinate 15,597 downwards.
TTCGTAAATTTTTTAAACTCTCTTAGAAAATTCTGACTCGACCTTTAATTTCCTCCTAATATATGATATATTGCATGAAGTTAATATCATGCTAAATTACCCTTTTTCTTCAATAATTTGTTTGGTCATTCACTTATTTTTCATGAATGTGAGAAGGGAAGGAGTACAATGTCAATTGAACTCACACATATTGTATGAAAGAGTAGTGTCATAACAAACAACATTAGATTATAAGTGTTGACGAACGAAGCATGACAACTAAAATGGGAAGGAGGAGGATGTTTTATTTATTGTATCTCATTCGATATCTGATATCACGTATTAGAGAATTCAATTTTGAGGACGATTTGTAATTTTTTATTAAGATTCCTTTGTTTTTTGGGGGGGCCTTGAATCTAAGACCTTTACGATTAAGAGTGGAGGAATCTCAATCATCTATCACAATTCATATCGGTGGTAAAGATGATGTTATTATATATTTATATTGTTGATCTTATTTTCTTGATTTTCCACTCAATATTTGATATTCACATTAAATTCCGACTAATTTAAATTTGCGCATTATAAGGTCAATTCTAGGAATTGGCTTTTCACTTTTTTTTTTAAATTTATTTTAAATTTAAACTTAAAATCTTTGATTAAGAGTGGATGGATCTCAACCATCCCGCCACAATCCATATGTTGATTATGGGTGATCTTCATTGTCCTTAGCTATTTCCAGTATACATTTTTTCCTAAGTAATATTTTTAATTAAAGGTGATTTATATGTCCCTAAAACTTAATAAATACGTAAATAATAATTCATTATCAATAGTTATACTAATAATGCGTTGTCTCTACGTGAAACAAATATAGTATTATATTAACTTATAAGAATTTTATAAGCAAAAACTTGCTCTTAAACCAACTTATAATTTGACAATATTGCTAAAATGGATAATTAGTGGGTTTAATCGTTATATTACCTAATTTTGTCTTGTATAATATTTTGTATTTTATACTCAATGTGTAATCAGTGTACATATATATTATACTGTTTAGTTTTTATCCTGAGTTTCTTATCATAATCGGGGGTTTTCTTTTAGGAAAAAGAAAATAGAAATTCTCCATATTTGGTGAGTCCTCTTTCTTGTCGGAAAAGGTTATGACTCTATAAATGTAGGCTCATTTCTTCTTGAGAGTTTTGTGCAGGGAGAGAAACGATGAGTCACAACACTTGGGTGAACCTCTTTGTATTTTGAGTGAATTAGTGAGATTACCTCTCTCGATATTGCGTACTCTCTTTTATATAGTGGATTACTCATCTCCTTTTGTGGATGTAGGTCGGTTGACCGAACCACGTTAAATACTTATATTTTTTTATGGTATGTTTCTTGTTTATATTTATACTCATGATCTTTCTCAAGGGTTGTTTTGCTAGCTTCCGCATGACACTTGATTCTTGTCGATCCTAACATATACAATAACTTGCACATTATACTGACTAAACTTGGTAAAATAATAGAGATAAAATTTATTTTTAGTTATGAGCTTTGATGGATTGGTGTGTAATGTAAAAAGGGATAATTACACCCACAAGTCACTGAGAAAAAATATTTATACAAAAAATAGCCCACTTTTATTTTTAATTACGAAAAATAGCCATCCGGCTGACCTTTGGCTATTTGTTATAATTTTGGGCATTCAGCTCTCGTTGTATAGACATGTATAGTCAGTGTATATTTATGTATCATGATGTATATTTAGTGTATAACTCATGTATACGTAATATACATTGTATAACAGTACATACTTTCTATAACTATATTGTATAGTCATGTATAGTTTTGCTGATTTGATGCTATTTTTTAGGTAAATAAACATGAACTACTTTTTTTTGTAAACTTTTTACTTTTATATATATATGTAATTTCCCCGTGTAAAAATTTGTATATGTTGATACCCTCTCATCAGAGCTAAAGTTTATTTAACCTAATTTAGGCATGAGATCATTGGAATATACTATCCTAGTATATTATAACAAAAGAAACAATAAAAATATATAGCGACAATTGAGTTAATGTCATTGCATTCAAAGTTGCAAACGTTTTTAACAATATTTATATATAGTGCATGTTATAAATACTCATATTTATTATTTTCACTAAATATGATGTAGCAAGAATAAAGTAATTATTTTACTATTGCTACATCCTTTATTTGTTGCAGTGCTACTTGATCATATGTTATAGTTTGTAAGTAATTATTTTTTTGATATTTCAAGAATGGCCTGAATGAAACAAACAATTCTTTGCTGTGCTGGAAAATTTATTTAATTTATTGTGAAACTAGCCATGATCAAAATTATTTGTCATGAGAAATTCACAATAAAAGGCACTCAATATAAAAAGAATAAAAATAGACATAAAATTTGGGTATGGGATATATTTTCTTCATATAAACACTCGATACAAATAAATTTTTATTAAAAAAATTATGAAATTCAATAAATACATCTACATTGCAGAGAAATTAGTACTAGCACATTATGTTCCAAATAATCATGGGCCAAAAATTCACACGGCCCAAATCCAACAGCTTGACCCATAAAAATAGTAAAAAGGAGGTGCAATAACCATTTTTTGACTGCTTATTTAATAGGGATAGTTACACTAAATGCCTATTCGGTCAAAGTAATTATTAAATAAATAATCATTCACTATATAATCAGTGTATACTTCATGTATTGTTGAGTTATATTCAGTCTTTAAGTGTATCATAATATATATTCATGTATAAATAATCTATATTGTATAGTCAGTGTAAACTCTATTGTATAGTCAGTATATACTATCTATAGCTTTCTTTGTCTCATTTTACGCGAAACTTTTTTTTTAGTTGATTTCAAAAAGAATGTCACCTTACTATACTTAAAAATATTTTAGCATTGAAAGTTCCTCTTTTATCCTTAATTAAATGATTTATAACCACACAAATATCTAAGAATTATTTTAGATCACAAATTTTAAAAATTCTACTTGTTTTTCTTAAATATTGTATAAGTCATAGGATGCGATATAAAATGAGTCATAGTGGTAGAGTTTTATCTTCAAAGATAAACATAAAAGCCCTATTTCCAACAAATTCTATATTTGAAATTGACTATTATTTTGAAATATAATTTACTCTTTTTGTTTTCCTGAATTTTTGTTTTGATATATGAAAAACTCGTTGCTCCCATCATCAAAATTAATTTGGAAAATATCACGTATGTATATCATGTATCTCCACATATATTCATGAAAATATGAGTATACCTGGGAGATATACATGAGTATACATGGGAGATATACATAATATACAGGGGGAGAAGAAAATGAAAGAAGAAGAAAAAGAAAGAATTATTGTTCATCAGGCTAAATTTTCTGAGTCAAATTAATACTCCTTTAACAATGGCAGAAGGTATAGGATTTTTGCCAAGAAGTTCAACATATAAAGTAGTACATTGAAAAGGGAGTAAAACGGGTCGGGATAAAAAAAAATAATCTTAACTCATTAAATTTAACTTGTCTTGCTATATTAGGTTGAACGTTTCTTCCTACTTTTACTTTGCTCCAATGATTCTTCTTAAAAAATTTCTGATGTTTTTCTTTTATTTTGTAGTTCTACTTTATTTTGATTTTAAAAAGAAATTTAAATTAGCATTCATACAATCATATATTACTTTGAAAATTGTCAAGATTCTTTAAAAATGTGCAGGAATTAAGTTACCAAAATTATAATGCATATTAAAAAGATAACTAAACAATGTCGCTGTTTTTTAGTTTAGTTATTAAGTTTATAAGGTTGACAAGCGATAAATAAATCAATAAGTTTAGTTTTCATTTCTTTAAAAGTCATGTCGATTAAATTTAATTTGCCTTATCTTAAAAAAAATAAATTCTTAGCCAAAATGTTGAGCCCATATTAGCTTCGCTATTTAATTTTTTAAAGAAAAAAAAGGATAAAAAAATTATTGTGCAAAATGGATCCAGGACATTGGGGCAAATCTTGAACCCCCTTAGCCACTGAGCTAGGCTCTTTGTTTGTGTTAAGGGTGTTCATTGTAATCGATATATATATTATAAAAACAGAATTTGATCTTATATATATCGTGTAATTTTTGATGAAGAAGGTTCGAATGAACCCTCTCACCCCCATGTAGATCCGCCCATGTCTATCTATATATCTTTTCATTTATTTTACTTGCTCAGTATTAGCTTGACACATTTTTTTAATGAGCAATAAAAAAATGATAATTTAATTGTATCATCCTTTTGAATCATTGACAGAGTCAGAATTTTATTTAATGTCACAGTGTAAAGAAGTAAAATCACGTTAAAGTCAGTATATAAAAATATTTTTACCTAGCTAAATAACGTAATTTTCTGACGAAAGGATATCAATTAACACCCCTCAAGTGAATGTGACTCAACCATTGCTTTGAATATAAAAAACACTACAATATTTCAAAAAATAATCACAATTAATAATAAAATAATAAATTATCTCTAAATTTTTTAAAATGAACATTGACAAATTAAACGACCGATAAGATAGTATGCCACAAACTATGGCTACATGTATTCTTTTAAATGAACATAGGGCCCCAATATTTATTTTAAATATGAGCATAGCATGATGGATAACAATCATTAATCATATAGTTAACTCCACCTAATTCTGTCAAAAACTTATTCCGCTTCATTTTACTTGGCACTCTCCTTTTAAAAAAAAATATTTATTTAATTAAATTAACCTTATAAAGTAATTTTGTTCGGTAACCACATCAGATATATACACAAGATTAGCTCCACTAGACAAACTTCATGAGACGAGCTCGATCAAAAAGACAGAAAAAGAAGTTCAGAATCTAAACGTTCATTATTTGAGAGATCACCTGCTTAACCAACTAAATCATGCACCCTCGCCGGTGATGGAGGGAGTAGTCAATTAATAAAATATGTTCCAATGTCAAACTTGTTTTATTGATATTTCTATGAAGTGCTATATAGTCATACCGCATTGAATTGGTTACCATTGCCTTCCTATCAAGAGCGGAGCTGGAGTATAACTTATGGATTTGACTGAATTCATTAACTTTAATTCAAATAAATACTTGTATATGTTATAAGAAAATCATTTTTATGTATAAATTATTGATTTGAAATTCACGAACTTCAAAATAATTAAAAATTTTAAATTCGTAAATTTTAAATACTGATTCCGCTTTTGTTCAAATGATACACAACTACTTAGATGTTTATTCATGAGTGCTTATAGCAGTATTGATTAGCTTAGCGTGGGTGAAGTCCTTTTTAGCAATCGAGTTTAATTTGAAGAAGAATATTGAGTTATTTGATGGAATGGACAAGCAAATACAATGGAGGATCTAATAAGATTAAGTACGTAGTTTAGAGTATAATTACAACAATATAATCTATAAGAGGATAAAAAAGAGAAGTAGCAACAAACAGAAATAATAACAAGATAATCGAGGCTAAAGAAATAACGTGTATTAATTAATAGAAATTGAAGAGTAAGATAATATACAAGAAAAATATTACTACTCCGAGAACAAACAAGTAATACTGTAAACGACTAAGTTTCGTTCTTGAAAAATAACAATCAAGAAAAGAGAAATAGAGGCAAACAATAATATTTGTATTTCAAGAATTTGTGTGAAAGTTACAATCTTTATAAAATCTAATGAAAAAGACGTAATCCTCTGATTCTTCTCCTCACGATCGTCAACTCAAGAGCTTTACTTTATTCTTGAATCGAAGAAATACTTGTTGAAACTTCACTACGAATGCGGAGCCATATGGGAACTTGCGGCTTACAACTGAAGAGCAGAACTTTTCTATATATTTCTCTTCTTCTTGTTCCTCTTGTTCCCTTTGTCTGGTCTTATGAAAATCCCTTTATATAGTTGTAAGCTAGGGTTTTAGGAGTATTTTGGTCTTTAATTAATTTTAGAAGATCTTGGGTTTGAAGAACATGAGTTGGGCTCGTTTTGTCAACTTAATTGGCTGACTCAAATATAATTGGCAAAATTACACTGAGAGACACTAAACTTAAAAAATTACAAAAAAATAGTCCTCATTGTATAGACATATATAGTCGATGTATATTTGTGTATCATAATGTATATTTTGTGTATAACCCATGTATAAGTAATATATATTGTATAGAAGTGTATACTTTCTATAACTTTTGACAAACCATATTGTATAATCATGTATAATTTCGATGATTTTGGGCTATTTTTTATGTAAATAAAACATGGACTACTTTTTTTGTAAACATTTTACTTTTTTGTATATATATGTAATTTCTCCAATATAATTTGGACTTTATTTAAGTCATATAATTTAAACTTAAATATTAATTCAATCCATTAACCAATAATTTGACTTGATCAATATATCATGAATTTAAAATTTAATCCATATTTAATATAGACTAATCAATAAAATTTCACTGTCTACAAATACGTCTGACTATCTAATCATCTTCTATTCCTAATTTTCAATCTTCACATTTTTCTATCAAAGTTCATGTATTTGAACATTTATCTTTACTAACTTATCTTAACAAGTACCTTGAAAAAGATTTAAAAAAAATAAATTCTTAGTTAATAAAAATTAAAATTAAATCTTTTTTAATCATGTGAAATGTCACTTATCTTAAAACAAAATGGAAGGATAAAAAGCACACATTGTTTTTTCTTTCAAGGTGGCCCAATAGCCATGTAGGAGAGTTTCATGTTGGGGTCTCAAGTTTAAAATTTATTGTCAACAAAAATAAAAGGTTTATCTGCTGAGTCGAGTTCGATCTATTGGGCTTAATTAGTGTGCATTATCTTTTCCTTATAGCTTGCAAGCTATTACATGAAAGTGATCGAATATTTTATCCTATGCACGTCCAAATAATAATGATCATGAGTTTTTTTTGTCATTAAATAATAATAATAATAAAAACCACACAATTTATTATGAATTAATGACATAGTTCCCTTAGTCAAATTTCCACCAACTTTGATATATTCCACTTCCAATATATTAGTGATTCTCAAAGAATTTTGACTACTTTTTTTTTTAAAATAATATAAGTATAGCTATACCAATTTAAAAATTAATTTACTAATATATTCTCCTTAAAATGTGTGGGTGTAAATTCTACAACCGTACTATGATATGATAGAAAACCATTTCTCCTCACTTTTGTTTACTTAATATTGTTCATTAATTTAAAATTTCTTGTGTTTTAATTTATTAAAAAGATTTTTTAATAATTTTTCATTTGATATATTTTAGACCACAAAATGAATAAATATTGTAGTACATTAATTTAAGATCATAATTTTTTTATTTTCTTAAATTTTATATCAGATCAAATAAATTAAAATGAAAGAATATATGACCGTCATTCTTTATTTTGACAATGTTCATTAATTTAAAAATGTTAATGGCATCATTTCATAATTCATTCAATAATCAAGTAAGTGAAAGAAAATAAAAAGTCGTCCATGAATCATGAGGTGGTGCAACTAGATTAATTATTCTTTTTAAATTTTTTAATTATTCATTATAATAAATTAATTTTATATTGTTGGGGTTCTTGAAAAATATTGTAAAGTACTAATTTTATTAATTCATGCACAAAAAGAATTAGTAAATAACAAGAAGATGTCATTAAATATTAAAAAAAAACATACCTTTATGAGTTATCTAATTCAAAAGAAATATTTGAGAATAATTAAATAATAATAAATAATAAAACCAAAAGAAGACAGTTTTCATGTTATTTAATTGTTTGACTAACCAAATAATTATAATAACTTTGCTTTTTGCATGAATTTTTGTTTAATTAATTGCTTGAAAAACTTAGTGGGTGGCAAAATTATTTATTTTGTCTTATGTTTCCATCCAACGTTGGACGAATATGGACTCTTACTGATACTGAAAAAATTAATGCACACTTTTAAGATTTAATTGAAAATTTATTTAATAGCGATTTTGAATTTTATTTTATATCAATAAAATTATTTAATTTAGGCCTTTGGATCAAAAAAATCACTCAACAATATTTATTATTTTTTAAATAAGAAATTGACATGTCAAAATAAATTAATTTTTATTTCATATTCATGGTTAAAATAATAAACAAATTGCTCAATATTACTACTTCATTATAGAATAGTAACAAATTCAAGATAAAAGATAAATTTATGTATGATATATGCCATTCATTTTTATAAAATATTCTCTCAAAATCGGCTTAATTAACGTCCACAGTTGAGCGATCTTTTCAGATATTAACTCTAACTAAATACAACAACATGGATGATTATATGGTGTGGTACAACGTTTTCAAGCTTGAGAACAGATTTATATAGAAAAATAAGAGATCTCTATTTAAGATTTTAAGCTCGAAAAAATGGTGGAAGATAGTGGCTTAAAAAATGGAGAAGAAGAGAAGAAAAAAAAAAGGACCAAATATAAACCTCTCACACATCTACTGAGTGTATCACACTCACTTTGTCATGTCAGTAAAAAGTGTCAAAATAACACAATATAATCCTACTACGATTCTTTAAAATGGATAAACTCTACTTGAGTTATCTGAGTGAAAAATTGATGTCAACTTTAAAGAGTTGTCGATGGATCTGCCTTTATTATTTATACTTGTATAATAATTTTTAATTATTATACATAATATCATAAGTTTGAGTCAAAATTACTAATCGGAATGAACTATATCTAAAGTACAACATTTGCCTCCGCGTGATTGGGCAATTTTGCCCTTACTCTGTGTTGGTCTTTAGTTTCTGTCCTTCGTAAAAACACATTTTTCACATGGTATAAATCTATATATAATTCCGCATCATAATATTTCATAAGCTATATATGCTTGTACACGATACTTATGCCTTATTAGACATAAATTTGATTACTAGACAACAAAATTATGAACCGTCTTATTTGAAAGACAAAACGTGTTATTTTATGAGGTTAGTGAGCCTTCCATCCGTCAAGCCAACCCTTAACGTCCATACATATTCTCTTATTACATAAAAGTAAATGATGGGACTCCTAGTCTTGTACCATCAAACAATATGGAAAAATGGAACATGTCCTATTCCAAATCTTGATCTTGCAAACATTTTTATGTGTTGGTAGTTAGTTGTCACTAGCGGCCACGGGCGGATCTAGGGGCGGAAGAGTGTTCATCTAAATTAATATGTGTAAAATAATTTTTTAACTTTTTAGATGCGTATATAGATTTTGAACACAAAATTTGAGGTTTGCTTAGTAATTTAGGAGGCACTACATTATTAGGGTAGACCAAAGAAGTATAGGAGGGAGACGATCAGACAAGATATGACAAAACTTCATCTCATCGAGGACATAACCTTAGATAGAAAGAAGTGGAGGTCGCCTATTAAGGTAGAAGGTTAATAGACTAGTAGGGGTAGATTGATGTTTGTTCTTGTGATATAGTTGGTTAGTAGGATTAGTTGTGTCTTTATATCGTGTGATTGTTATTATCTATCTTATATTTGTTACTTTTATCGTATTTACATACTATCATTTATTTTTCATTATTAGTCGTTTTTCTTTTTTCTTTTCTTTTCTTTTTCCTTTTTCCTTTTCTCCATATATAGTATCTTCTGCTTATGAGCCTTGATTTTTGAGACGAGGGTTCTCCGAAAACAACATCTCTATCTCTATGAGGTAGTGGTAAAGTCAACATACATTTTATCCTCCTTAGACTCCACTTGTAGGATTCCAATGAGTATGTCATTGTTGTTGTTGTTATTATTATTTTTCGAACGCTGATAATAAAAATTCTGAATCCGCCAATACTGCTAGTGGCCTGTGAAGAAGGGAAAACCACTTGCCCATTGTTTATTATTAACCACAATATCATAGGTTAAATTCCTCCAAGTCTCTAGCAGCTTCAAACCAATGAAATTAGCTTTAAAAGATTAGACACATTGTTCTTCTCCCACTTTCTTAATACATATATATTATTATAACATGAAAGCAAAGAAACTGGTTCTTTGTTTCCAAAAGTAGAAGGATAAGATGCTTAATGTTGTAATGCTCACAATTAAGCTTGAGAAATTATTAACTTACATATAAATTTTTGAGGTCATGAACTGATGTTGCAGAGAATATTAACAAAGAAACTGATTCCATAAATCGCCAACGTGAACGATTCAATTTAAAAGTAGTTGAAAGTGGCTTCAAGAACATTATAAACATGGAGCTATTTCATATTTGCCTTGGTAAAAAAACAATGATGTGATGTATGAGAATCAATTTCATATTCACTCTGCTTCCTGATGTGTTGCTATATATGCTAGAGCTTATCTGTGTTATATGCACCAAATGTGGCTCTACGGATAGGTGACTCCGAATTATAGTGCTAGTTTCGTTCCCTCGAGGACATTAGAAATGAGTTTCCTTAAGAAATGGAAGGCAGTAGCTGCAATGATTTTCGTTGAATTTGCTTTAGCTGTTGTAAATGCTTTGTTTAAAAAAGTACTCAGCAGAGGAATGAATCAATTGGTGATAAGTACGTATAGATTTTCAATAGCTGCGATTACCTTAACCCCTGTCGCGTATTTCTTAGAAAGGTATGGACTTTATACACATCATGTACTGATTCCAAATCAGGTATAACAATATGATCTTATAACTCACCTTGCTTTTTGCAGGAATTTAATATCGAATTTGACAGGTCGTGTTGTGTGTTCTCTGTTTTTCAGCGCACTTTTGGGGTGAGTTTTCTCTTCATTCTGTATGCTAAAGTATCTTCATCACGGTTAGCACAATGACGAAATACTATGAGAAGGATTGGTATTTTCAGGGGTACGCTCACTCAATATTTCTTCCTGATTGGACTTAAGTACACCTCAACAACATTTAGTTGCGCGTTCATCAATATGGTGCCTATCAACACATTCATTATGTCATTGCTACTCGGGTGAGCACAAACTCGTTAGTCCAGCTTTCGTAGCACGATAGATTCTTCACCCTTGTATAACAGATTGGAGTTGATTTTTCGGATGGTGACTTTCTCAGAAAGTCGCTTTCAAGAAGACGCCTTTTTTCTTGACCATCCGAGAAATCAACGCCACAAATAGTGGGGCTACTGGTTTAGTTTTTGAGCACTCAAAACTATTGTAATGATCATATCCATATGCATGAATGATCAACTTATGTAACTCTTGCAGGCAAGAGAACATGAATTTGAAATGTAAAAGTGGGAGAGCCAAGGCATTAGGAACCTTATGTTGTCTTGGTGGAGCCTTAATACTTACTCTATACAAAGGAATGCCTGTGATAAATCAATCAGCACCAGAAGATGAAGTGAACCACAATATAAAGAGTTGGATTGTTGGTTCATCATTTCTATTCGCGGGGAGCATCGTTTGGGCTTCGTGGTTCCTTATACAAGCTAGGATTGGGAAGGACTATCCTTATCAGTATTCCAGCACAGCAATAATGTCATTTCTTGGAGCCATTCAATCTGCAATCTTGAGCTTGGTCATTGATAGAAACACATCCTCTTGGTTTCTCAAAGGAACTTTAGAGATCTCAACTGTCATATATGCTGTGAGTAATCTCCTATTTTCTTGTTTATTGTTATATTGTATTATACCGTCAAACTTCTCTATAAAAACACCATTGGTCCTGTTATTTTTTTACTGCTATTGTGAAATGTTGTTACAGAGAACATATAATATAACACACAATGCATAAATATGCTCTTTAACTTAGCCTCAGTTTGCATCTACGCCTTCCAACTTAGGGTGTGTACAAGTAGACACTTAAACTTGTATAAAGTTGAACAAATAAACACATGCATCCTGCGAAGGACGCAAATTTCTACATAGGATGCCAAGTAGGACGCATGTGTCTACTTGTTCAACTTTGTATAAATTTAAGTGTCTATTTGTGCATATTCAAAGTTGGAAGGCATAAATATCAGATGACGTCAAGCTAAAGGGCAAATTTATGTATTTCGCTAGAACAAAACATAGCATGAAAGTTGGTTTCACACACAAAAAAGGGCATGGCTTTCATAGTGATATATTGTTATAAGAAACGACTGTTATGGAGAGGTCTGACTGTAATTGATTAATAAATAGTTTCATTCAAGAATGTAATGTTTATTGTGTGTATGTACAGGGAGTGGTGGGATCAGGTTTATGCTATGTGGTCATGTCATGGTGTGTAAAGCAAAAGGGTGCAGTATTCACCTCTGCATTTAGTCCCTTCATTCAAATTTTTGCTGCTGTGATTGACATCTCAATACTTCATCAACAAATTCACCTTGGAAGGTGGGAATTTCTTTTCTTTAACAATTTTTCACCAAAAAATGGAATAAGAATCAAGAAAAAGAAAAAAACAAAGTACAGGTTTAATGATTTCATCAAAAAGTATATAGTTTATATAGCCACACAAGTGATCTGGAATATATTAAAACCACAAGTTTCGATAATCTTATAATCGAACAAACAATATGACATATTTAAAATCGTAAATTTCAAAACTCATTTTTGTTTACGTAAACTCCAAACCGAGTCAAACTAAGAGACAGGGTCTGGATAAGGACTGCACCCTGAAGAAGGTGATATAGACAACATATTCTAAATGCAAGCATTAATGTCCTCTTCCATGACTCGAACTTATGACCAATAGGTTACATGGAGACAACTTTACCCTTCAAACTATGTCAACGAAGGATCTTACTTTAAACTTTTCTATCAAATAATGATCAAAATATTCATATAAAAAGAAATCAAGTTGCCTGATTTTACCAACTTGCTAATCAGATTAATACTATTACTCTACTAAAGTATCTTCTTTTTTTGTTGCTTTAACAGCATTTTGGGGTCCATTTTGGTTATTATTGGCTTGTATATTCTTCTATGGGGTAAAAGCAAAGACACAGAGAATTTGAAGAATTCTGCAACAACAGAAAAGAATGGGCAGATTACACTACCTGTTACTTCCAGTCCATCTCATACATAACAAGGTTACATATGCAACAAAAACAGAATTCCTCTGTGAAGCACTAAGTAAATTAAACAACAACAACAACAAGAACAAAAAATCAATGTCATATTGCCAAAAACAATTTTACTGTTGCTTGAAAGCTCTGATGTACAATTTTCTATCTTAACGTCGATGGTATTCATCGTCTTTCTAGTGCAGTATAAAAGCCTATACACATAGTAACCTAACTTTATCACCTATAAAAGGCTAGATCTTTGCATCTAACTGTTTTATACTGTCAAATTTATCTGGTGCACTATGATGTCCTTTGTCCGGATATTGTTTTGACTGCTATAACGAAATATTATTATCGAAATGTCTGACTGTAATTAGCACGTGTGTCCTTCTAAGGGCCCAAGAGTTATTTTCTGTTTATTAACAAATTTTAATTGGTAACAGAGAATCTTTCCATCATCCACAATGATTTCTAACATATAATTATCATATGTTTTGAAAAATTTATCTTCAGAGGATTGACTTTGCATCACAATCAGATCACATTTTACTCATAATCTAGAAGCCTTTACAAGAATCTTCCAATTTCTCGATTTCTCATATAGTTACTCAACGAATAGTTATTATCTTAGAAAGTTTATTTACGTTTGTTGAAGAAATTTGGAATCAAGAAGAAATGTGACTTTTTGAGATAACAACTGTTAATTGAGTGGTCATCTGAGCAATCAACCTAAGATTTGCTATAATATCACTATTATATATATATATATATATGTTTCCTTCGTCTTATTTTATGTGACACTCTTTAACTTGGCACGGTGTTTAAAAAAAATAGAAAACTTTTGAAATTTGTGAGATAAAATAATTCTTAGGTATTTGTGTGGCTGCAAATTGTTTCATTAAGGATAAAAGAGAAATTTTAAAGTTAAATTATTTCATATTAGAGTAAAGTGACATTCTTTTTGGGACGGATCAAAAAGAAAAGGGTGCCACATAAAATAGGACAGAAGGAATAATACAGTTTTTGAGAATCAAACCTTGAACAATGTGATGCATTTTTGAATATCCTACACCATTGAACTAACCTTTTGCATGTTGTTCAACAGATCGTATACATATTTAGTTTATCGCCGAGGAGGTTTGGGTGAACATCCTCCCGCCCTCCCTAATGTAAATACCAAAGGCATCCCTTGATGAGTATCTAAAAGGGAAGTTCACCCTAAACACCAACTTTTTGACAAGTTAGTTTAAAGTGCTTAACTATAACATGAAATGTTTGATTCCAAAAATACTTAACCTTTATGACTGTTATAAAAATGTCTGACTGTAATCAGTTCAACGTGTCCTTCTAAGGTCCAAGAGTTATATTCTGTTCTTTAACAAGTTCTAATTTGTAACAGAGAATCTTTCCATCATCCACAATAATTTCTAACATATAATTAACCCATGTTTTTGGAGAATTTATCTTGAGGGGTTTAACTTTAGAGAGGAAACTTTAATCATATTATATACACATATATTCTTATTCACAGCATTGATAAATACATATATGGTGCTGATGTAAAGTACACTGTGAAACCAACACTCAGCATATGCTAGACTAAAATAGAAGTCTTTGGAAGAATCTTCCAACAGCTACAATAGCCCTAAGATTTTCTGAGTTGATTCCGCAAATGGTCACTGAATTGATAGTTATTATTTCAAAAAGTAGAGATGAATCTAGGATTTTGTGAACATGACTAAAAAATGATTAAGTGGGGAATTGATCCCTACTCCTCTGGTAAATAACTCAACTTTCAACAAAATGCATCATTTAGCTTTTTTGTAGCATGAGTGTCAACAGATAATATTATACCAACTTTAGAAAATGTAAACATAAAATCGTTAGTTTTACGGAAGCATGGTTTCACATGCCCTATTTTTAGGCTATATATAAATTCACCACTCACAAAAAATTAGAATCAAGAAGAAATATTGCTTTCTGAGATAATAACTAGTAATTGAGCAAAGATTTTTTTTGAAAATATCTTCTTTATCTTGAAAATGTCTATAAAATCTGCACATACTATTCCCTTTTTACCTTCAAAAAGTATATAAAATCTACGTACATTATATTCTTTTTGTCCCAATTTATATGACTCAACTTTTCTTTTTAGTCATAAAAAGACTAAAAAGAACGACACATTTTTATTTTTAGTAATATTTTAACTTTATAATATTTATTTTACTCTTAATGAAATGAATTACAAACACAAAAATATCTGTCATTATTTTAGATCACAAGTTTTAAAAATCTTTCTTTCTTTCTCAAATTTTGTGTCAAATCAAACTAACTCATATAAAATAAAATGGAGAGAATACCTTTTTTTAATCCCACTATAGAGACTACACCGACAATTAATCCACCTAATCCAAAGTTTATCCCGCAGTCAGAGGCTGAGCTACCCTTGCCCGAGGGGTGTCAAGTGACACCCTTCATCGAAAAATTACATTGTATATATACATCAAAATTTGATTGAATATATATATATATATATATATATATAT
>JBCEWC010006747.1:0-22518 GCA_038996855.1 Solanum aculeatissimum | reverse complement strand
TAATAAATAAAAGAAAAATAAAGAAAGAGAAAAATAGAAAAATTGAGAGGCAATTGAGCATAGAGAGTTTTTTAAAATATAATTAAGGTGTAGAGGGGTAAAATGTCTTTAATTCAACTTAAATAAAAAAAGAGTGCATTTTTGTAAAACTTCTCTGGGCAAAATATCAAGACCACCACATTTGATAAATATTCTATCTAATTTTCTCTTTTAACTCCTTGGTAAACCTACCCTTAGCGAATCTAAAACATACGGCCCAATGAGTTTCATACACTGTGACTAAGCGACAGGGTGGGGGCGGGGGAGAATCATGACCTACCATCTTGTTTCAGGTACGCAATCTCTGTTGAAACGACTTTCTTCCAGTGCACCTAGAAATGATGCCATGAGCAGTTGTTCGTTTTAGCAGCCATTGAATAGTACATCTAACGTTTAGAAATTCCTCAGATATCAGAAGACTTATGAGCATCCTTTTTTTTTTGTTAAATATTCAACACAAGGATATTCATACTAAGAGAATGGAAGTGTATATACACATGCTGAAATAATCACCGTCTCAGATAAAAAATACCAACTCGATGCATACTAGAAAGCTGGTTAAAAATCAATCAAAGCAATTAATAAAGGGACAGATTTCTGGTCTAAACACTTGGTGATGTAAAAGTACAAGGTCAGAATTAAGAAGGAACACAAGAAATGTGAATAAATTAATACTAGTCCAAAATTTCCCAACACGAGGAAAGTCCACAAATGCAAATGTTATCTGGGAGCATAATCAGGAATTGACTACGGCATACAGAGTTAAGCACATGTTTCGAACAAATACCACTTCTGCAACAGCACACCCCCAATTTGTCCTGAGAAGATCATATCTAAAGAAGTTATTTACAAAAATGCTCCGACTTCCCAAATCTGATGTATTCATCCAAACATTCCAAAAGTTTCTGCAGTATGATAGCAATTCATGGACCATTTCACAGGATTGGCATTTGATATGTAAGGAGCAACGAAGAGCTGCATCCTCAACATTCACGAAAAGAAAATATAACAAAACCCTTCTAGATCACCCACTTTCTCTCAAGCAATTGCCCGGCAAAAGAAACTTATACTTGTCTGCGTTTTCCAACATATAAGCTGGTAGGTGAACAGCTGAATAAGAGTGGGGAATTGGTCCCATTTTGCCAATGATTTCCCTGAATGTATACTCCTCTGGTAACATATCAAACAAATCATCCCCATTACAGATAACCCTTTGGACTCTCTTAGGGTTCAGAAAATGAGAAAATCTGACCCTGTCAAAATGGCTGTAGGCTTTCATCTTAAATATAAATTCACTTATGTGGCGGAAACAAAAGCTACAATGCCAGCCTGCATCTGCCAAGATGGTGTCCGACTGTCGGTAATGAGCATACCTTGTCTTGCCCGATTGGTAGCGATGCACAGAAGCTCTCCAGCTATCGTTATCTACGAGAAACTCAAAAGAGTAAAGATAATTCTTCAACCGAAGATGAAGAACTGAAGGTACGTCATCACACCACCTCAAGAGATTGATGGTATGTCTACTAGGTATCTCATCAACATCGGACATTATCAACAAGTCATCATCCTGAATACCTGCTTGTTTGAGAAGATAATCCAATGCAAGCCTCTGATAAGCCTCCTCAACAAAAGGATTTTCTCCTCTTCTAAATCTCCCAGGAATTTGTCCATACGTCAATCTTGACTCAACGAATTCAAACTCTCCTCTGTGATTAGCAAAGTACGAAGGTTTTGGCAATCCAGTGAATGTTGAATTTGATTCAAGTAGAACAAACTCTGTAATATAAGGGTATAATTCCTTCCACCGTATGGTAAGCATGTCGACCTCATTATTGAACAACACTGCATCAAAGACACGCCTTGGGTACTCACGGATTCCCCAGCCATGAAGTTTACAGAGATTCTCCATTGACACATTCTCATGATAATAGTGAGGCATTTCATTAAATGGTTTTGGTGGTTTTTCCCATAAAGGACGCAGAAAGTAGGTGATTTTCTGTCCATGGACATATATACCCCAGACACATGTTGGTATCAACACAAACAGAAAGATATATGTTTTAAGATCCAAGCCACGCAAAATACATTTTAGTCTCAACATGCTCAAGGCTCGTCCAGTTTCCTGCATTCAACAGAATCTCTTGTTAGAGATAAACTAAGAAATACACAATAGATACCTCAATGCATTATTTCAATCTCATTAAGTAAAAGCTGCAGAACTTCAAAAATAAGTTTTCCAATAAGAACAAAAAATATCAAGTACAAGCAAGGGAAGGAATTAAATTAAAACGCAAAAGTGAATAGCAATAACAATACATAATAATCAAAAATTATTTATAACTATGAACAACAATAAATTGGAAGGCAGACCCCACTTCCAAAGAGAAAATTAATTTTTAAAAATATGTTAGGTGTATTAAAAATAGGAAAAAGAAAAGCAAACCAGAAAATTACTGGTCATTAAATCTTGAATCAGATCAGACGTCAATTTACTTTCTGTCCCAATGGCCAAGAAGATTAACTAAAGACTACAAATTTTCACGAGGGTCCACAATATAAACCCCCAATACTTGACTTCCTGTCTAAGCAATATAACATGTATCCAGATCATAGAAAAGTATATTCAAATTTTACAAAGGAAAACAAAGGACTTGAACAACCAAAGAGAAATCGATGAGTTGAGAAATAAAGGAAAAAAATTACCTCATTGCATAAATCATCCTTCTTTTTGGAACAATAATCAGATCCCCCTTCTGCAACCGTGTAAATTTTCTCACAACATCTAGAAATACCCCACATCTTTCTCCTTATGTGTAGTTTTTAGTCTTTATATAACCTTGTTGATTTACAGATCAAAATCCAAATCAACTTTCACTTTTTACAATTGTATATAAATAAGTAAGATTTTTCAAGACAAACAAACCTAGGTTTTTCAGACCCTTGAAACCCAGAAATATTGGTTCAGATTTCAAAATATATAGAAAGAAGACAAAATTGCCAGAGAGAGCAGTTTTTGTGGTGAAGGGTTTGCTTAACTGGTTAATGAGGATAGTAGTTGTAAAGAATATTAGTATATTAGTACAAGAAAGCCGTTTTCTTTTCTCCCTTCTACCCCACTTTTTGCTGGCTCTTTCTCTATTTAAGTTTTTCCCAAATACAGCGTCTTCTTTTTTACTAGACACAATTACCCATTTTCTAATTCAAATTGAGGAAATAGTCAATGGATAATTTTGTCATTTTAAATTGGGCCAGGTCTCCATACGCGTCAAATTGACTAACTCAAATGGGACAAGGGATTGGGTCACCGGTCAGGCAAGGCATTAGCGACATGGGGTTAGGGGTAGTTGAATTAACAGCTAGTACTCAGTTTATTTAATTGTTATGTTAATTGCAGTATCTTTCAAAATCTTAGTTTATATGATGATAATGTTCACTATTTTCGGAAATTTTGGTGGCATGTAGTAATTGGATTTTCTGTTGTTATTAGCGTCACCATCCCACTTTTTTTTTCTTTTCCTTTTTAGAGAATGTGCAATTTTATTACTTCATCTAATGTAAGTATTGAAATTTTATTGAATTTGAATTTATAAAATAGTTTGAATCATATGAAGTTTAAAAAGATAGTCCAAAGGAGAAAATATAATTTATTTTATAATAATTCATAATTAAGTAGAAGAAAATGATCTTGAAAAAAAATATATTACTATCAAATTGAAGAACAATTAAATAAAAAGGAAGAAAACTAATGGAAAAAAAGATATAAAATTATCACAGAAATACATAAATTTATTATAGAACACAATCCAATAAGTAATTCCACCAAAATGACATGTTCCTATGGGTTAAATCATAATGGACCTTGGAACTTGGATGGGAATTTTAATGAGATTACTTGTGCTTAAAAAGAATTGGGTAAAGACCCTTTAGTAATAATAGAATAGATAACAAAAATAAGTTCCTCTCCCTTCTCTAGAAATTCATAACTTAATATCAGCCTTCATCCCCCCTTCGCCCTAACCTTTTTTTATTCACTTGACATGAGCGATCATAACACGTTTGATGATTTTCACCCCTCGAAACTTTCAAACGATGACCTGACTGAACAGTAAAACTAAAACCATTATGCTCTCCCAGGAAGACAATAAGAGACTTTGGGCTCCTTGGAAGCATTACCTCATTGTTAAGCTTATTGAAAAATGCATTGCTCATAACTACCTTAAGAAAAAATTCCAAACACTCTTGTAGTTGATGGAAAGTTTTTCCCTCATCAACCTGGTTCATATTATATTATAGCCAAATTCTCTAAGGAAGAAGTGCAACCCACGTGCTCCAAAATGGGCCATGGTTCATTGATGACCATTTTCTATCTATTAAAAGGCGGGAAGTTAACTTCAATCTTGCCAAAGCAACGCTCACTTTTATCACCATTTGGGCTCACCTTCTCTAGATACGACAGAGTTTTACGACGACATCTTATAAAGACGAATTCTAAAACGTCTCAAAAGTGATGCATGTACGAGTGAAATGGTGCGCAGAAAGAATATGCATACAGATTCCTATTGAGGAACCTGTCTCCACCTAAATCCAGATAGGTAACCACAAGCAAGACATTGTCTATGAAGGAGAAGGATTTATTAGTAGAAAATTTGGAAGATTCGGACACTTAGCTCTTTTATGCTCCTACCACCCCCATTCACGATAGTGTCACCAATTCCTTGGAAGGAGAGCCAAAAGGGGACATCGCTTCAACGGTGAATCATTTTAATTTACAAAAACAAGAAAGGAATCACACTAGGGATCAATAATCTCTCCACCCATCCTCTAGCCAATGGCAGACCATTAAATTCTCTAAGAAAGGACGGGCCAAAAATTCTCTAGGTAAAGTCACTAGTAATTCAAGCAAACTAAGTAAAAACATGAACAACTTTGATGCCTCGGTAAGTAAGTTACTAAACTCACAACATTTTGCTTTTAAATCCAGCTACAACTCCTAAAATCATCCTCCTGATAACTCTTTTAACCCTCTGAGTATGCTACTTGATGAAGATGGGAAAGAATGTGCCAATGGCACTAATCCCACTTTTTTCCCCGCCAAGCTTCCTCCATCTCCGACATTACGATCTATGAAGAATTCTTTGGGATTTTTGATAAGTGTCGATGATGTGTTGCCTTACCAAAAGACAGAGATAAAAATAATAATCTCCTTTTTACCCCTACTATAGGGTGACATGGGCTTTGAAAGTGGCCCAGGACTTATAGAACACATGGCAAATTTAATTAAACATGTGAACCTGTAATCTTCCAAAAATCTCTTCCTACTTTTACACACCAAATCTGGCCAATACTCCCTCCTCTATATCTCTCCTCAATGATCTCCAATTATTACTCGCCTCAATCTCCCTAACCCTTCTAATATTCACACTATCCACTATGTTTAGAACATCAGTTCCATTCCATAAAAAAATATATCTCCTTCCAATCTCTTTCTTATAAAAAATTCTCAATCTAGCGACAAACTCCCAACCACCTCACCTTTAACAGAATCAAATCCCATGCTTGCTAGCCAACCACTTTATTATCTACACCGTCCCCAATCTTGGGTGGAGATAGCTCTACAAAGTCACACAACCCTCTTATCCATGTAAATAAATCAAGTGGAGACAGTAGTAATCCTTCATAATCCAAACTTTCTAGCTCAACTAATCACAAAAGAGATGAAGTTGGCTACGGAGAATTTTTTCAACCAAATGTGGATGACCAATGTAATGGACCCTCTCTCTCTAACTGTTACTCTAGTTTTCTTCGGCACCATGCAGGCCCCATGAAGCTTACCACTCCAAGTCAACTCCTTCCTAAACATGATAAGTATGGTGCAAATGCATTTTTTACTCCTTCAAAGACACTACATCAAACCCTATTGCTCTTTCCCTAGCAACTAATGCAAGTTCTACAAGGGCAACCTATTTGGATTCTAAATCCAGTCCTTATGGACATCCCCCACCATCCAGTTTAACATCTAAATGAGGGAGAGGGACAATGACAAAGAGTTTGTTCACTGAAATCTCAAGCCTTTGAAAAAAATCAGCCCTTATGACATTTCTAAAAGTAGAGGACAAGAAATACATCCTCAACTGTCCACTAACTCTGAAGAAATTCTCTTTTGATCTCAAACCCCTCTGAACACTACTATAGCAAAATATGCAGTGGTGATGACTGTGACTATGAACCTGAGTTAATTTCTAACTCTAGAGAATTATGATTATTTGGTCCTACCAAAAAGCTCTCTACTAATGAATCAATCAACTAGCTTTGTAGTTTGGAATACTAGGGCCACGAATAATGATAGGTTAAATGAAGCTTTAGGGATCTCATTAGCAACCACAGTCCCTGTATGGTGGCCCTATTAAAAAATAAAGTGGAGAACTACTTAGACATTAAGAACGAGTTGAACTTTAATGATTATTATGAAGTTCCAACCCAGGGTAGATTTGGTGGTATTGTCCTGCTTTGGATTTCTAGCGTGGTTATTCTAACTCGCATAAAGAACACCTCTTAAGAGATCCACACCATGATCTATGTATTCCCTAGTCTTAAAAATTGGTGCTTTACTACTATCTATACTAGTACTAAGATTGAGTATCACAATATTCTGTGGGCAAAATTGGAATATATTGCTACCTCTTTTGATGGCTCTTGGCTTATTAGAGGTGACTTTAATGATATTCTTCGTAAAAAAAAAGGGATAGTAGAAATGTTGGCTTTAATAGGTGTAACAAATTTAGAGACTATATCAATAGATATATTTTAATAGGACTTGGCTATAAGGGCAGTAAATATACCCCGATCTAATCATCTTAGGGGCAAGAATAACACAATCTTGGAGAGACTAGATGGTTGATTCACTATGAATCTTTGATTGAATGTTTTCCAAACACCTTTGTTACTCACCTCCCTAAAATGTACTCTGACCATAACACTCTCTTCATCCGCCTTGCTAACCAATTCTTTCCCCCTATACTAGATCCTTCAAAATAAAAAAATTCTTGATTACCTATCATGTAAGGACTCACGAGTTAGAAGGTTAGACATGAAAAATAAGTAGAACTAAAAAAAAGGTTGCAGAAGTGATGTACAAGATTAGTGTATGGCTCATGATCCATTTCACGAGTTGTAGACCAAGCTTGTAGGTTGGAGGTGCAGAATTGAAATTTGACTAAGTGTCAAAGAGACTTACAAGGGCAGTTTACAGTCCGTAAAAGGAACGAAAGATCGTAGAAGAGTGTCGTGGATTGATGCCTTGAGTTTATGAGAAAATAGGTTTTCTGAAGTTAGAATAATGAACAATAGGATGGGTCGTGGTCTATTTTATGGACCATAGTTTGGCCTTATAGAAAGGGTCCTGATATTTGAAATTTTTCCTAAGTGTTGAGTCACTCTATGGACGAGTCTACTACTTGTAATCCAATCTACGAGTCATAGATGGGTCTCATAAATAGGACTTCGGGGACTAGTTCTATAAGATTGGGAAAGGAGAACAAGATGAAACCAAAGCATGGTTCATGGTTTTGTTTACGGATCGTAATTGAGGTCATGAACCATGTTCTGACAGTTTTAATGAAGGGCATTTTGTCCACTCCTTATACCCTAGACTCAATACTACATTGTTTTGAGACTTTTATTCCTTCCATATCAGATCCTAAACTCTTACAAACCCTCTCATTCACTCAAACTCTCTCAAATTTTCTAAGGCAAGAATACTCTCAAGGCAAGAACAAGGCAACATTAGGGTTTCCATTTAAGAAGCTTCTTCCTCAAACTTCTTTAAGCCTTTCCTTGAGGATATTTTAAGGTATGTAAAATTCATTTGTGGGTAAATTCCACCCACAAAGTTTTCTTATAAATCATTTTACCTTTCCTTTAAGTTCTTGAAAATCTAGAATTCTAAGAGCGTGATTTTAATGACGTTTTTATGATATATTTACATGTATTTTGATATTAATGATGGTATGCGATGATATACCAAGGGATTTTATGATTTGTAAGTTGATAGCCATAACTTCCCTACTTAGGTTTTTATCAATGATATGTGGGCTATTTAATCCTAGTTTTAAAGTTACACATTTTATCATGTACATAAATTATTTCATTAAATTATGTGATTTCAAGTCAATGCATAGATCCAGTAAGTTCATGATGAATTTGTATGATGTTGATGATAAGGAAATAAACTAAGATTTAATATGAATATTGTCAAAGATGTAATCATGTTGCAATTTTCTTTAAAAGATGTTTAAGATGGCCCCCTAACGTGAAAGACCAATTCTCACTTGAGTAGCTTCTGAGTTTCGAGCTATATCTATGAGATTGCTACTTATGATTTGATGTAACACTACATGACTATGCTTATGTTTTAAAGTATTCCATGGAATTGACCAAATACCGAATGAGGCATTGAGGTGGGGTTCAATAAGGAAACCCTAGTAGAAACCCCTTGCCCCTATAACTATGTGCCAACATAGGAGCCCTTATAAGTAGTCTAGTGGATCCACGTAAGCCACATATGTTAGAAAAAGAAGCATTCTTAAGTTGATGGAGTTCCACCTGACAAGTGGTCTCCCCGTGCCAACTAGGGGATTATACAAGATTTCATATAGTATCTCACATGGTCTTATATCTCGATTATGGCCCTTTTCCACAAAGTTTATGAGTTGATGTCTTTGTTCCATCACGTGTGTTTCATATGATGCATTATTTTTAGTTCATATTGCGCTTTATCTCTTGACCATGTTTTGCATGTTTTAATCTATGATATTACAATTCCATGCATGGAGTCTTCTAAATTTTATGAATAATGGTATTACAACTTCATGTTTGCATTGCATCTCACATACTTAGTTTATTCCAACGTACTAATGCATATTTTGCGTACATGATGTCACCATGTAGGGACTGACATTACACCTCCTCCACTGGCTCATGGCTATATTTTGACGACCAAGACTAGTAGCATTGGTGAGCCCTTAGCTCAGGGACTTCACCCATTTTCTTTCATGCCATGTTTGGGACACCCATGTATTTAGAGTTGTTGATTGAAGACTTTTACTTTCTACCTTATTTTTATGTCTTTTTGTATTTTAAGGGAATCATGACTATGCTTTGGTCCCCGCTAAGTCTTATGTAGATTGATGTGCTTGGATAATGAAACTTTGAGATGTTATCTTGATTTCTAAACTTTAAATGTTGTCCCATTTCCCATTTTATGTCCACACTAAGTTGTTTAAATTACCTATGAATACTTGATGTATCCTAAGATGGCTTGGGTGAGGTACCTCCAGGTTACTCATTCGTCGTGTTATGACTAGACCTAGGCTTGGCCATGATAAATATGATATTAGAGCATGAGGTTTGAAACATTCTTCGGATGTCTAACATACCACATCAAGTAGAGTCTCATTCAAGGTTGTAAAGCACATCACAATCATGAATGAGAGTCTATGAGGCATTTAGGAAACTTTCCCTTCTTCTTGAATCATTTCATGCCCTTAGAGTTATCTAATATTTTCCTCTATCTAACGATGATATCTTTTGCTATTTCTAGATCATGTCACCACGAAGAGCATGACTACTCAAGGAGGTGAATGAAGACCAAGCTCCTCCTCCACTACCTAGAGAGGTGAATAAGGATCAAGTCCCTCCCCTGCAACAAGAAAAAAAAAGTTACACATATGGAGTTTCGAGCCGCTTTTGCAATATTAGCTTAAGTCTTAGGCTACCAAGCTAAATAAAAGGTTGCACTTCCTCCTCAAGAACTTTCACCAGTAATAAGAGTCCAGAACTTTATGAGGATGAACCCGTAGAAAATATCATGGTTCCAAAGTTGACGAAGACCCGATGGAATTCATAGATGAGGCATATAGAATTATTGCCATGATAGGGGTGCCATTGAAGGAGAAGGCTGAGCTAGTGGCCTACCAACTCAAAGGTGTGGAAAAAGTTTGGTATGGCCAATGGATTGGCGAAAGGGGTGAAGGAGGGGGCCAAGTTGAGTGGAAAGAGTTAAAAGGAGTGTTCTTGGATAGTCTCTTCCCATTGAAGCTAAGGGAGGAAAAGTTACAAGAATTCACCAACTTGAAGCAAGGTCACATGAGTGTGAGGGAATACTCCCTCAAATTTACAAAGCTTTCAAAATATGCACCATTCATAGTAGTCGACCCACGGGCTAGGATGAGCAAATTTATCTCTAGGGTGCCATATTTCATGTCCAAAGAATTCAAGACCACATTGCTTGTGAAAGAGTTGGACATTTCCCGCTTGATGACATATGCAGAGCAAATTAAAGAAGAGAAGTTGAGGGAGTGTGCTAGGGAGTCCAAGAGGGCTTGAATTGATGATGGTGGATTCTCTCACCAAAGCATGGGAGGCCATGACAAACTTCAAGGTGGCCAAAAGCAAGTGGGCCAAGGGTCAACCAACACTCCTCCTCCCCGATTAGACAAAGACAATGGGGAAAATCCCAAGCCACAAACTCCTAATTGTCCTAAGTATGGAAGGTCCCACAAAAGAGAGTGCTTAGCCGACTCTAATGCATATTTCAAATTTGGAAATCCCAATCATCATGCCAAGGATTGTAGAAGCGGTGGTACTAGGAGTCAAGGTCAAACTAGACAAGCTTAAGGTGCGCTAAGAACCAATAGGTTCTATGCTCATTCTCGCCAATAGGTGGAAGAGACTTCACCATCACATGTGTTTCAAATAATGCATTGTTTTTACTTCATATTGAGCTTTATCTCTTGACCATATTTTGAACGATGACAATAGAATTCCATGCATGGAGACTGCTAAATTTTATGAATGATGACATTGCTACTTCATGTTTACAATGTATCTAACATACTTAGTACATTTCAACGTACTATACATATTTTACCTACATGATGTCACCATGTAGGGACCGGCGTTTCACCTCCTCTACCAGCTCGTGTCTAACATTTGACGACCTAGACTAGTAGCATTGGTGATCCCTTAATTCGGGGACTTCACTTATTTCCTTTCATGCTATGTATTTTGGGACACCCATGTATTTTGAGTTGTTGATTGGAGACCTTTACTTTCTATATTATTTTCATGTCTTTTGTATTTGAGGGGAACCATTACTATGCTTTAGTCCCTGCTAAGTCTTATGTAGATTGATATGTTTGGATAATGAAACTTTTGAGATGTTATCTTGATTTCTAAACTTTAAATGTTGTCCCTTAGTCTCATTTCCCATTTTAATTCTACACTAAGTTGTTTAAATTACCTATGAATGTTTGATGTATGCTAAGATATCTTTGTCTCACCTCATTTTTTCCTCGCGGAAAAGGAAACCTAGACGATGTCGTGGCAATGACTCTTTTGGATTTTTTTAGAAATTAAAGAGTCGCCACCTAATGAGTTGAGGTGCATTAGGATACCATTCTAGGCCTAGATCTAAATCTAAGGGTTAGAACTTAACCAGAGTCTAGGTAAGGGTTCAGGTTACCTCAAGGGGAAGGTGTTAGGCACCCTTCAAGGTCCGCAAATGCGGGTCCGATCGTGTCTCTATTCTAAGCATAATTTTTTATAAAGTAAGTTTTATTTTCCTAAGACATTTTGCCTAAGTGAAAAAAAAAGAATTAAATCAATTAAAAGGACAAGTTAATAATTAGACTACCCCAAACGATTAAAAGTAAAGAAAGAGGATAAAGAATTTTAAACTAAGCGAGATTACCGCTCGGATCAGTTACTCGGCTTTATTTTCGAAAGACAAATAAAGTTTGTCGATTTAGCTCACAAGGCTTATTTAAGACAAGGGACGAAAACTAAAATTTCGTTCTCATTTTAAGCTCGAGTTTAGTCATCCTTTTTGAGGGTCCTATCTACCCCTACCCCTCCTAAGTTTATTTATTTCGTTTAACTTACATATGTACTAAAGAAAAAAATCTAATCGATTCCTAAAGTGTCTATCGTCCCTCCTAAGGTCCAAGAGGCATTGGAATTCTAATTTAGGTAGTTCTAGACTTAAAAGAAAATCTAGGCTTCCTATTGACTCGCGTCAAATAAAATACAAAAGACAATCAGTTAGCACATAAAGTCTCATATATGCCTCTAAAATATGCAAAGTCAAAAAAGGCTTGAGTAGAAAATTTCTTAGTTACTAAAAATACCAAAAGTACTTACAAATATGATTCTCGAGTATTTAAAATGTTTCAAGTAAAATTCATTTCAAGGGAGGCATTATTTTGAAGTGTGTAAGAAGTTCATTTGAAAGTATCGATAGTGAGTTTAAAAATTATGAATAAAACTTATTTAACATTAAATAATTTCAAAACTCATTTATACACATATTTTAGTAACAAACTAAATCTTTCAAAAGCTTAAAATTCTATAAAATGATTTTTATTATTATTATTATGTCTATCTATCTATCTATCTATAATATTTGATAACTAATAATAAAAACAATGTTAAAAGTTAATTTTTCAACTACTAAGAAATCTTCTTATGCCATTGTTTTAATTATATATATATATATATATATATTTTTTCATAAGCAAACATTCCTAGAAAATTAGTCTAAGCATGATTAAAACGTGATGAACCCTATAGACATGTTTTCTACGTTCACAGAAAAAGACAAAAAAAATAAAATAAAAATAAAAATAAAAATAAAAAGAAAAAAACAGTTAGCATATTATTCCCCTCTCCCTTTTCACTAGTCCCCAATTTTCATTATTATTGTTACTTTGTCTTGCGGAAGAGTACAAAAAAAAAACAATGGTGATAACAAAAATTAAAGAGGCTCGAAAGCTCTTTTTTCTCAACTCCAATCCCATCCCCCAGGCGACTCTCCCGTCTAGATTTTGCAAGGAACTAAGCAAACCTGCAACACTAAAGAAAAAACACTAACAACACCTCAAAATAATAAACCAAACAATAAAAGCAAAAAAAAAAAAAATTACGGACTGAACCAATGATGATTAGAATCAAACTTAATCTTGAATGTAAGCAGATCTTGTTGTTTCAAAGGAGATAGTAGCATTATTATTCTTTTAAGAAGAAGAATATAGAAGAGAGTGTTTTTTTCTTTCTTTCTGATTTTCAGAGAACTTGTTCTCTACAATAAGAGAACTATCCCCTTTTATATGAGAGAAATAAGAACTCATAAAGGTAAGAAAATATTCAGGAATCCTTTTATTCTTTCCGTAAGTAAATAAAATCAACAATCACATTTATTCCTAAAATAAATCCACTAAATTGGTTCAATTTAGGTATGGGAGTGATATAGCCCTCTTCTTTCAATCTCTCATAGAGTTGGGCTATGGGTTCAACCAGAGGAGTATAATTCCTGATAGGCTTCTTCTTAGGATTGAATCTCTTTTCAAATTTACATTGTTGAACAAAGGAAGGTTGTTGATATGAGGGTATTTGATGTTGTGCGAGAGGCACATGATATGGGAACACTTGGTATAGCAGTGGTATTTGGTATTGAGGTTGTGCCATTGGGTATGTCATCATTGGATTTTGATTGAGTTGGGGGATAAGCCTTTGTGATTGTAGAGTAGGATATATAGGATTGAAGATGTTGGCATGATGTTGGGGAGCATAGAGGTAGTTTAGCGAAGACGTATTTGGTAGGTGGGTGAATAGGAAGTGATTTGGATATGTGGTTTGATTAATGCTAGGATGACCACTCATACTTGGACCAGAGGAGTTGGAGGACATTAACAACTTGGCCCAGTCTCGCATACCGATAAGTTTTTCTTTCAACGTTATTATTTTTTGCTCCAGCTTTAGGACCAAATCCTTCGGAGGATGTTCTTCCCCAGTGTCGTTAGTACCCATCATTTTTCTTTTTCCTTTGCACTTCAGATTTGAAGGAGGAGGAGGAGTTCCTTTTGATCGTGTGTGGTAGGCCATGAGGTACAAATCAACATTGGGAGGGGGAAAAAATCAAAACCAACAACCTTGTTAGGGGTTAAAATAACCACAACAAATAGCACATAGTTTAAAAATAATCGCCCTAAAAATGCACAGGACCTCATTAAGTCTGAGGTAAGCCTAATACGCCAAATAAGTGATTCACAACAATTAATCCAAGCCTTAATTTATAATTTGATGTTTAGAGTTAGAGATAAATAATTAATAGAAACGAACTATTTTATTTATTGGATAAGCAAATTAACAACGAAACGCTAAAACATTTAATATTTTGAATTAAAAGACAATATTAAACCTAAGGGGGGAGTAGGATAACAAGGGAAATAGATCTAGAAAATAAAGCCTCTTAAGGATGCCCTTACTCTTTGTCATTCTCCTCAACATCTCTAGAAATCCACTCGAAGTACTCTAGCGTAATGTGAGGATGATATTCATGAAGACTCATAATGGTTGACCTCTCTCATCTTTTCATAATATCACGAACCTATTGAATTCCGGGTCCAAAGTCATATTCTGACACCCTCATGTGTGATGTTGGTGGAACCCTTTGGATTTGTCCGAACTATCGAAGAACCCGCAATGGAGCATATGGTTGGACACCAGTCAAGCCAATGAGCTCAAGATAATTCAATTTCTCCCCTCTCACTATAGCATAAGGTACTCTTAACCAAGGATACTTCCACTAGAAATTAAGAGCAAAAACATCCTTCAAAAAGACATACCATTCCTCGGTCCCTACGGGGACAACAAAGAGGGATGTTAGAAAGAGGGATCTTGAATTTCATGTTGGTGATTGGTTGTATGTGAAGGTGTCCCCCATGAAATTCATCATGCATTTTTGAAAGAAGGGAAAATTGAGTTCCCGGTACGTCGGACCTTATGCGATTGTGGAACGGGTTGACAATGTAGCATATAGGTTGGACTTACCTTTGGACATGAGTTCTATTCATTCGGTTTTCCATGTATCTATGTTGAGGAATTTGGTTGGTGACCCTAAGGCAATTGCACCTTTTTAGGGTGTGACGATTGAAGAGAACTTGACCTATGAAGAGGTGCCGGTTGAAATTTTGGACAAACAAGTGAAACGACTTAGCAACAAGGAAGTATCTTCGATCAAGATGCTTTGGAGGAACCAAGACATGGAGAGTGAAACGTGGGAAGCGGAGTTGGACATGATGGAGCGATATCCCTATTTCTTCCAATCTACTCAAGCCTAAGGTACTATGTTCTATCCTGTTATGGTTCTAATTCTTTAAATTATTGAGTTTCATGACATTGCATGCATACATGAGCACAAAAATGATTTAAGTGATGTTTTGACATGAGTTTTGAAAGACTTTTGAAATGATACATCATTTGTTATGAGTTTTATGAAAATGTCTCTTGATTGATTGATGTCCTCAAGCCATAAGTCTTTGCTTATTCGAGGACTAATGTTCCCAAGGGGGAGATGATGTAACGATCCAAAATTTTTTGCACTTTGTAATGGTTGATCAAGGATAGTGTTAAACTGGTCATGGTTGAATTTTGGTAGCCATGGGTTGAATTTAAATGGCCGAATTCAAATCGGACCTTTTGGTGAGAGTGTGGAGCCGGTTGAGAAGTGTAATTTGAAAGTTCATAACTTCTGGTATGGGATGAACTGTGTGGGCCTCAATATAGCAAATTTATTCTGTTTGAGTTATCTTCACAACGCAACTGGTTTCACTCAATTCGGAGTTTGTATGAGAAAGTTATGGCCAAAACCGTGAGACTGCCCGTAATTGGAAGGACGCTGGAAACAAGTTCTGGAACTGGGTTAAGGATTGGACAAAGGACCGTGTGAGGATCCACGGTCCATGGGTGTGCTCGTGTGATGATACAGTGAGCCCGTGGTAGCCAGGACCCAAGCCATGGATCAAGTCAAGTCTCACAGACCATCCCACGGTCCGTGAGCCACTTCATGTACCGTGAGGGGTTTCGTGGAGTGGGGCAGAGAGTTGTCCAACTTTTAGGGCTTGCCTCTAGGCCAAGTGTGGCTCCACGGACCAGAACACGATCTGTGTGTAGCCACACGGTCCGTGAGTCCCTCTGTGAAGTGTTCCAGAAAGTCCTCCGAGAGTTCAAGCCAAAGACGAGGCCAAGGCAAGTCAAATGGTCAAGTACACGGACCGTGTACTGTTGACGGGCACTGCAGCCCTTCCGTGAGACCCTATTTTAGTTAATTATTCCATTTCATTAATGATTAATTTGTAATTTAATTAGATCCTATGCCCCTTTTAGGCTTTCTAAGGTCTCCTAAACCCCCTAAACCTAACTCTAAACCCTTTTCATCCATTCCAACACTCTTCAATCCATTTTGAAATTCTCTCAATTCTCTTGATCTCCATTGATGAAAGATTGAAGAAATTTGGGGAAGATCATCCTTTTTGTGAAATCATTCAATTCTCTTGGTCAATTTCAAGATATTTGGGTTTGATTCATGGATTCCCTTTCATCCATGAAGACCCAAGAACCCTCCTCTTTAAATTATAATTTTAAGTTTTAATTAAGGTTGAGTTCTTTAGATTTTGAAGTATTTACTTGACTGGGATTATGTGCTGTAGAAATTAGGTGTTTTAAGATTTATTTAATCTTGACTTTTATGAAGATTAAATGGTTTTGATGATGATCAAGGTATGCATGTCCCTTGTAATCTTGATTTATGCATGGGTAGTATCTAAATGATATTTTGAAGGTTGGTTTGACTTGAATTTCTCATGAACTACTCTTGAATTGAATTTAAAGTATAATCCTAATACCCATGCTATTCTCATTATTCCTCATGGCATTGCATGTATGATCATGGATATTTTGATGAAAATTTTGATGTGGGCTAAGCCCCAAACATGTTTATGACTATGATTTTGAACAAGTATGAGTTATGGCTAAGTTGTGATCACACTAAGTCTTTCATATAGATCTTTGAGCAACATGGGTGCTTTCACCAATATGTTATGACAAGTATGATATGTATGAAGCTACTCTTGTGCATAAAGTTTGACATGAAAGTTTGTTTGGCTTTTTAGCCCATGAAATATGACTATGAAGTGTGTTTGACTCTTGTTAAGTATGCATAAGAGTATTAAAACTATGTTTGGCTTTTAAGCCCATGTATGCATGATTTGATGTTCAAGTATCAAATTCCATTTTAAAAGCAAGTATATGTATACGTATTCTTGTGGGATGATGACTTAGTACCGAGAAGGATTGGAATATTAAGTGGGCTATCCCCAAGGGTCCCACTCCTTTCCTGAAACTATGTGCCACTATAGGTTGCTATTGAAATGGGAAACCCGAAAGGTATCACTTGATATGATATGATATGTTATTTTATGTAAATACTTCCGAAATGGGAGACCCGTAAGGAAGGTGGCCATCACACTGAAATGGGAGGTCCGTAAGGTAAGGTGTAGATTACCCTTTTCAAGTAATCTACTCCGATCCAATGGGAGGTCTTATTGGGCAAGTTCATGTTGTAGATCATATGGATGTGGATGTCGGTTATGATTCCATCCCCTCTACACTAAGCATTATGGCATATTGCATATGCATTTGCATGTCCGCATACTTAGTGCTTTATTGTGCTAACCCATACTCTTGTTTACATGTTCTAACCATGTAGGTGCCGGTGATGACCTCCATCTACCTTTGCATGACGTGTGATCATCTTGAAGACTATTGCTTGTGGTGAGCCCTTTTCTTCAAGGGCAATAACCACTTTCTATCTATCTAGAGTTTCTCTTACTTTTCTTTCCTTATGTATTGAGGGTTAGCCTCAAACTATGTCGAGGCCCCACTTATCTTATGTAGAGGCTCGTTGGACAAATTAAACTCTTGTGCGTTGGATTATATTTGTTGGATATTATGACTATTGAGGCATTTTGATTTATGAGTTTTGGTTATGGAAATGGTGTTGATTATGCTTACCACTTGATGTTGGGATTGTGTGTTGATTATGTGCTTTTGTGGAAAGTCCCATAATCCCAGTGTGCCCCCTAGCTTGAGTCCTACTTACCCACCCCTTAGAAATACTTGCTATGTGTTATGTGTTTACGTTTCCACGCTTCTAAACCGATGATGTGTGTGATGATGCTACGATGGCTTTATCGAGGACTTTCAGGTTCTCCTTTGCCATGTCACATCTAGGCCCCTTATTCGGGTCATGACAATGATGGTATTAGAGCCCTAGGTTTGTAATGATTCTCGGAGTACAATATGCCACGTCACTTAGAGTCTCGTTCATGGGTGTGATGCGCGTCATACCTATAAGTAAGAGGCTATGATGACGTTTTAGGAACTTGTCACTTCATTGTCTCTTGTGTCTTGCCTTGTACTATTTATGAGGTTTCCCTAAATCTTGTCACTCTTTCAGAACATGCCTCCCCAAAGAGGTCCCTTCCCCCGTCAAGATCATGAAATTGAGGAAAAACTCCTCGGGCACCGGTAGAGGAATAGGTGTCCCATGCTGAGTTCAGAAATATGGTATCTAGGTTGGCTCAACAGGTGGCCAACCAAGCCCGTCCGGTGAATCCCATGAACTTTTGTACTCCGGCTTCAAGGGTGAGGGATTTCACCCGTTGAACCCTCCGGAGTTCTATGGCTTTAAGGTTGATGAAGATGCTCAAGAGTTCATTGATGAACTCACTAAGGTGTTGACTATCATGGGAGTGAGCTCGGAAGAGAATGTCGAGTTGGCCGCTTACCAATTGAAGGATGTGGCCCAAGTGTGGTATGGTCAATGGTTGGTCGAACGGGTTGCGGATGTCAAGGTTGGATGGGAAGAGTTCAAAATGGCTTTCCTTGATCGTTTCTTTCTACTTAAGCTTAGGAAAGCCAAAATTACCAAGTTCATCAATCTCTGGTAAGGTGGTATGTCCGTGAGGGACTATTCCCTCAAGTTTACTAAGCTCTCCAAGTATGCTTCAATGCTTGTGTCCGATCCCCGTGCAAGAATGCACAAGTTTATTTCGGGTGTTTTAAAATTGGTGGTGAAAGAGTATAGGATCGCTATGCTCATCCATGACATGGATATCTCTCGGTTCATGATGTATGCCGAGAAAATTAGGGGAGAGAAACTTAAGGAAAGAAAAGTGTATGAATCTAAGAGGGCCCGATTTGATGGTGGGTTCTCCAACTCTAAGGGTGGTGGTGGTTTTGGCCGATTCCATTAAGGCTAAGGTTCTAATATGAGGGTTGCTAATCCGAGAGTGCCTCCTCATAAGGCACAAGTTAGGGGTGGTCCCCAAATTCCTTTTTGTGGTTAATGTGGGAAGCATCATATGGGTGATTGTAGAAGGGCTTCGGGTGCTTGTTATGGATGTGGTGGTTTGGACCATAAGGTTTCCAATTGTACAAGGGGTGCTAAGAAAGATCAAGTGGCTCCCGGTGTTTAATGACCACATAAGGCTTCGATTAGTGGTGCTCCTAGGAACAACCAGTTCTATGCTTTTCATGCCCGGTAAGAAGTGGAGGAAGCTCCGGACGTCATGACTGGTATGTTAAAAATCTTTGATTTTGATGCTTATGCTTTACTTGATTCGGGTGCAAATTTATCTTTTGTGACACCTTTATTGGTTGTTAAGTTTGGTTTGAGTCCGAAAACTCTAAGGGAACCTTATTCGTTGTATACTCCCGTGGGTGAATCTATTGTAGCCTAGAAAGTGTATCGGGGTTTCCCTGTCTCTATGTTGCATAAAGTGTTCCCCGGTGACCTTGTAGAACTTGAAATGTATCATTTTAATATTATTCTTGGGATGGATTGGTTGCATACATCATATGCCTCGGTTGATTGTAGAACTAGGAAAGTAAAATTTCAAGTTCCTAATGAACCGGGGTTGGAATGGAAGGGTAGTGATTCCGTGGTTAAGGGTCGGTTTATTTCCTACCTCAAGGCCCGAAAGATGATTAGTAAGGGGTGTATTTATCATATTGTGCAAATTAGAGATATGGAGGGTGAATTATCTAAGCTTGAATTGGTTCCAATGGTTAATGAGTTTTCTGATGTGTTTCCCGAGGACTTTCTCGGTATCCCTCCCGATAGAGAAATTGATTTTTCCATAGATCTCCTTCCGGATACCCAGCCTATCTCTATTCCTTCTTATCGTATGACCCTGGCAGAATTAAAAGAGTTGAAGGATCAATTAAAAGATTTGCTAGAAAAGGGTTATATAAGGCCAATTATCTCACCTTGGGGTGGTCCTGTGTTGTTTGTGAGAAAGAAAGATGGGTCACTCCGGATGTGTATTGATTATCGACAATTGAACAAAGTGACCATTAAGAATAGGTACCCGTTTCCTAGGACTGATGATTTGTTTGACCAACTTCAAAGAGCTACCCACTTCTTCAAAATAGATCTTCGTTCGGGTTATCATCAATTGAAGGTAAGGGAGTGTGACATTTCCAAGATGGTATTTCAGACTTGTTATGGCTATTTTGAATTTATGGTGATGTCGTTTGGGTTGACTAATGCTCCGGCGGTGTTCATGGATCTTATGAATCGGGTATTCAAACCGTTCCTTGATAATTTTATGGTAGTCTTCATTGATTACATTTTGATTTACTCTCGTAGCGAGCAAGAGCACATGGATCATTTGAGGTTAGTTCTTCAAACTTTAAGAGAGAAATGATTGTATGCCAAATTTAGCAAATGTGAATTTCTATTGGGCGAAGTTGCTTTCCTTGGCCATGTGGTTTCCGATGATGGTATTAAGGTTGATCCTACGAAAACCGAAGCGGTGAAGGATTGGCCTAGGCCATTGACTCCTTCGAATATTCAAAGCTTTCTTGGTTTAGCCGATTATTATAGAAGGTTTGTCGAAGGGTTTTCCTCTATAGCGTCTCCGTTGATCAAGTTGACTCAAAAGAAGGCCAACTTTGTTTGGTCAAGTGAATGTAAAAAGAGTTTCCAAACTTTGAAGGATTGACTTACATCGGCTTCGATTTTGACTTTGCCTAATGGGATAGATGGGTTTGTGGTATATTGTGATTCGTTATGTATTGTCTTGGGTGTTGTGCTTATGCAATATGGTAATGTGATAGCTTATGCGTCCCCGCAATTGAAAGTGCATGAACAAAATTATCCAACCCTTGATCTTGAGTTGGTGACGGTGGTGTTTGCTTTGAAAATTTGGCATTATTATTTATATGGGGTTCATGTGGATGTCTTCACCGATCATCAGAGCTTACAATATGTGTTCACCTAAAGAGACCTTAATTTGAGGCGAAGGAGGTGGTTGGAACTTCTCAAGGACTATGATATGAGTATCCTTTATCACCTCGAAAAAGCTAATGTTGTGGCGGATGCCCTTAGTAGGCTTTCTATAGGGAGTGTGACTCATGTGGAAGAAGGGAAGAAGAAGATAGTTAAAGATGTGAACCATTTGGCTAGGTTAGGTGTAAGATTGGCCGAATCCGACAATGGTGAAATTCTTGTTCAAGATAGATCCGAGTCTTCCTTAGTGGTTGATGTTAAGGAGAACCAAGACTTAGATCCTTCTTTGGTAGAGTTGAAGAAGTTGGTTGCCGATGGCAAGATTGAGGTTTTCTCCTAAGGAGGGGATGGTGTGCTACAATATCAAGGCCGTTTGTGTGTTCTGGATGTTGAGGACTTAGGGGAGACTATCATGAAAGAGGCTCACAATTCTTGATATTCTATTCATTCGGGATCTACTAAGATGCACCGAGACTTATATTGGTGGCATGGTATGAAGAGGGACGTGGCTAAATTTATTTCAAAACGTCCTAATTGCCAACAAGTGAAGGTAGAACTTCAAAGGCCCGGTGGTTTGACCCAAGATATTGACATTCCTACTTGGAAGTGGAAAGATGTGAACATGGACTTTGTGGTTGGGTTACCCCGCACTAGGAGACAATTTGATTCCATATGGGTTGTGGTTGATACAATGACTAAGTCGACTCACTTTCTACCACTTAAGACTACCTATATTACCGAGGAGTATGCTAAGGTATATATTCGGGAGTTGGTTAGGTTGCATGGTGTGCCAAGGTCTATCATATCGCATCGTGGTACTCAATTCACTTATCATTTTTGGAACTCTTTTCAAAAGGGAATTGGTACTAGAGTCAAGTTGAGTACTACATTTCATCCTCAAACCGATGGACAAGCTGAAAGGACAATTCAAACGTTGGAAGACATGTTAAGGGCTTGTGTGTTGGAATTTAAAGGAAATTGGGATGATCATCTGCCTCTCATTGAGTTTTCTTACAACAGTAGCTTTTATGCTAGTATCGGTATGGCTCCATTTGAAGCGTTGTATGGTAGGGGATATAGGTCTGTGGTCGGTTGGTTTGAAATAGGTGAGGTGACCTTGTTAGGCCCGAACTTGGTTGTTGAGGCCCTTGAAAAGGTAAAGTTAATTAGGGAAAGGTTGAAAACGGCCCAAAGTTGTAAAAAGTCTTATTTGGATGTTAGAAAGAGGGATCTTGAATTTCATGTTGGTGATTGGGTGTATGTGAAGGTGTCCCCCATGAAAGGCATCA
>JBCEWC010006746.1:0-22523 GCA_038996855.1 Solanum aculeatissimum | reverse complement strand
AAGGAATTGAAGAATCAAGCAAGCAAGGATTGTCTTCCCCAAATTTCTTCAAGCTTTCAACAATGGAGGTCAAGAGAATTTAGGAATTTTCAATAAGCAATCAAGAGTGTTAGAATGGATGAAAAGGGTTTAGGGTTAGGTTAAGGGGGTTTAGGGGACCTTAGGATGCCTAAAAAGGGCCTAGGGATTAATTAAATTACTAATTAATCATTAATGAAATGGATAATTAACGGTCACACAGTGTCACATGGCTGAGCTACAGGGACCGTCCAGTGGTACACGGACCGTGTACCTGTCCGTGTACCATGCCTTAGTTTCTGCGTTAGCTCGAACTATCGGGGACTTTCTGTAACACTTCACAAAGGGGGGTCACAGGTCGTGTGGCTTTACACGGACCGTGTACTTGTCTGTGGAGCCATACATGGCCCAGAAACCAACCCCATACCAAGACCAAGCCACTGCCTCCCCAGACGGACCCCCAAACGGAGCTTTTGAGGTCTCACAGACCGTAGGGTGGTCCGTGGGACTTCACTTGATCCATAGGTTGGGTCCTGGCTACCCTGAACTCACTGGACCCCCACACGAACCCCCAAACGGACCCCCACACGGACTGTGGACCCTCACACTGTCCGTGGTCCTAGCCTTGGGCCATTTTCAGGGCCTATTCCCAGTATCTTCCGAATCTTAGGCAATCTCGCTATTTTGGCCATAACTTCCTCATACGAACTCTGAATTGAGTGAAAAAGTTGCATTGCAAAGATAATTCAAAGAGATTCAATTTGATATGTAACATCCCACACAGTTCATCCCGTACCAAAAGTTATGCTTCCTCAAAGTACACTATCCAAATGGCCTCTCTAGGCCACCTAAAGGTCAATTTTGCATTCGGCCACTTAAACTCAACCCGTGGCTACCAAAATTCAATCATGACCAGTATAAAATCATTCAAGATCAATCATAAGGACTTTTCAAAAAAATTTGGGTCGTTACAACTTCTGACCCCTGTAGATCATGGTGTGGTGAGTCCTCGCTGTTAATTTTCATTCATGTAGAGCAAATCAAGATCTCAGAGATTATGGTAAGCTTTTGGCATTTGGAGTCATCAATTTCTATCTTATTGTATTTAGACTAGTCTTTATTTTGTATTCAGAGATAGTCTATACTGATGTTATATTTGAGGAAGCCTTGTACTCTTATTTTATATATTAGGAGCTCGAATACTGACCGGTGCCAGGTCTTGGGGCGAGTTTCTATATGTTGTCCTTCCAAATTTGTATTTCTCCCTATTGTTCTGACAA
Source organism: Solanum aculeatissimum (assembly GCA_038996855.1). NCBI lineage: Eukaryota > Viridiplantae > Streptophyta > Magnoliopsida > Solanales > Solanaceae > Solanum > Solanum aculeatissimum. Next base: position 21,225 of record JBCEWC010006746.1, on the reverse strand, counting down.
CTTTTACTTCTTATAGTTGTCTTTCGCAGCATAGCCCATTACCAAAGGCTTCGGGCTATGGGATAGATTTACCTACTGGTGGATTGGGGTAGGTGCCATCACGACTTGAGAAATCGAATTGTGACATAACTAAAAAGATAACAATGAAATGACATCATATTGATAGTCTTATGCAATAATCATGTTTACCTTATTTGTGGTTCCAAGTGTTATTGATTGTTGTGAATATGATTGTGTATGATTGTTTATGATTGCTCGTTGGCTTGAGTGCTACGTCAATATACTAATTTTACTAATAATTGCCTCAAGTACCATGTCTAGTACATATTATTGGTTGACTTGGGTACCATATCGACAATCTAACAGTTTGAGTGTAGGTTCCATGAGAGAAACAATATATGCCTATTGTGATCATGTGGGACATATTTTATGCATTGTTAACTTAGAATATTGAAGTTGCAAACCTATATTATGTTGTGACTGTTTGATATATGTGTTCATATGTTTTACTGTATTATAGTTGCTTTACATTCATGATTTGGACCAGTCACGTGCTCCTACCAATATACTTTTTATGTATGTTGATACTGCACTTTTTTTTTCTTTATGGAGTACAAGGTATAGTTAGACGCTTGTTGAGAGACCTAATTGTGAGATTTCCATGATACGAATCCAAGGATGGGCTATTTTGTTCATGCTGCTATGAATTTTTTTTAGTTTCTTGTTCATCTCTTCGGGTCACAAGCATTTTAGATATTAGTATATTTCTTTCTTGTTGGGATTGCATCCCCCTTATTTCAGATCTTTTTAGAGTTTTGGTATCATGACTTTCAGGTTCTAGGATATATTTTCGCAGTTATTTTTTAAAGAGAAAAAAGAATAGATTCACACCCAAAGTTGTACCGAAAAGTTGATTACACACTTTAAATATTGAGGCGACCTACTACACACTTGAATTACTTAAAAGTTAATTTATTTTCACCCTGACACACATACAATCAATCACATGATGAAGAGTGCTTCACACTCATGCCACATCATCACCACGTCACTACCATGTCACTGCCACATCAACAACTGTGTCAGATTTCATAAAAAATCCATGTCACCTAAATTACTTCTTCTTTCTTATACATCATGAACCCACCACCATTGTTGCCATTATAACAATATGTACATCTCCACCACCATAAATTTCACCACCCACAACTGAATTCACCATCAAAATCTTCCCACAATCACTGCTAGGATAAAAAAAATTGATAACAACCATAATAAATTCGACTACGAATCAAGTCATCACCATTTCCACCATTGAAATTCATCACAATCATAATCATAAATTTCCAGTAACAACTTCCCTTAAAGTCCCAATTCAATAATCAATCCTCAATTCCAAAATCCTAATTTTGACTGAAGAAAGCCCCACAAAAATTCTTCACCCTTTTGAAAAAAGTTGATGTGAAGGTAAGAAACCTTTTTCTTAAACCCCGGGAATCTCCGACATGAAATAGAGAAAATATCCCGCTTCGATATACGAAAATCAGGTTATTGTTGGTACTTAAATAAATGAATTAGCTAGTTTTCATCTCCTGCTTCTAAGCATCTACTGGACGGGGATGACTATGCTCCCAAGTCTTCACCTTTTCACCCAAGTGAAAATACAAAAAAGAAAAAAAAATCAGCGCAGGCAACACAGAGAGAAAAAAAATTAAAGCAAAACTCAATTCTAACAACAAGAAAGAGGAAAAATAACACATAAAAAGATAAAAATAATATTGAAATCGAGAAGAAGATATGATTAGCTGAGTCGATTTGGCGATGAATTCTATGCCCAATCTTGTTTTTTGTTTTCTCTCAAAAAAATTATCATACTTTTTTTCGTAAGTCATGGCAAGAAGAATGTGTACATAAGAAAAGTGAAGAGAAGAAAAATAGGATTGTGTGAAGGAGAAGAAGAGCATAAAGTAGGAGAAGAGGTTGGGTTGGGAGAAAAAATAGTTTTTGACTTTATTTTTTACCAAATGCACCTTTTTTTTTCTTTATTCAATTTTATTTCCACGTCTGTTTTGAGGGTGGTAATAACATCACTTTCAATAAGAATAGGTGTGTAATAGATCATTCGAATAGTTAAAGCGTATATTTTACTTTTCAGTACAACTTCAAATGTGATTTTATGTTTTTTTTCTTTGCTAAACTTGATTGAGTTTATGAGAGCTCAATTCCTTCATTTGTTCAAAACTATTTAATCCTTATTGTGAATGGATTGTAATTTTGGTGTCGTCTAGTTCCGGGTGGAATCTCTCCATGGAAGTGGACAAATTGGAATAAAGAGAAGCAGTCATCAGTACACTGATGTCCCCTTATCAGTTATCAATTACGGTACGTTACCTTGTTCTTATTGGAAATATCCTATTTTGTTTTTAAGTCCAAGATAGATACACGGACTTATTTGATCATGGGAATTTCTTTTTTCTCTTCTTTTCAAATATTTTGTACTTTACTAAACTTCAACCACAGTTTTGAAATACTATTAACACTAGTTCATGTTTTGCACGTATGTATCGTGACAATTTAAAAATTATATATAAATAGTATTTGCTAAATAAATACAATATTTATGTAAATAAAATTAAATAACTATTATTAGTTTGATGCAATTATTGTATATATATATATATACAGTTTATGAATACATAAAGTAATAATTTAGAGTTGAATAGTTAGCAGTCAAATAATTATTTGATTAAAATTTAATGTGCAAAAAAAACTCTTAAATATAAAAGTAGTAGTTTCATGTTCGCAATGTAATTTTGCTAATTTTTTTCTTTTTAAATTTATTATATTATATTTTATTAACAAAATATTTTATAATAAATTTTTTAATTAATTTCAAAGTTTTAGCCATCAGTTATCAACACAATTCTATCTTTACAAATTTCAAATACATTGAAAATCTATTAGTAATAGTATGTAACAATTTATATATGTGATCTAATACATGATTTGATGTGATAATATTACTGTTTTAGAACAGATTTGGTTGTATGTTTTAAGTAAATTAGTTGAGTTAGTGATTTTTCTAATTTTTAGAAATTGGGGATGTAAATCATATTTGAAAAAGTACATTAAGTCTAAACATATTTTGCAAAAAGTATAACTAAACATAGCTCCAACTTCAAAAATTATACATAATATAGAAAACATGACATGGGTAAGCAAACATATACTAGTTAATTAGCTAACATAGTTATAGTTTGAATTAATTATGACTCGCCACTAACATAAAACATTAATTTTAGTTTGAGCTTGTATAGAGAAATATACAAATACTGTGAATTATATATCAAATCATACAAACATTGTGCACAAACTGTACAACGAAATATACAAATAATATGAATTGTATAGAAAATTATATAAACACTGCGAATTATATAAACGTTGTGCGCAAATTATATAATTGTATATATAAATACACAAACATTAGAATCGTATATAGCAACTTATACAACATGCACATACATTTAAACGTATTAAAATCAATATTTTTTTTATATAAAAATAAAGAGAATAATTTCACTGACGTAAGAAACATCTTTAAAGATTGAAGCCACTTAGACGATTTAAAATTTAAGTACCAAAATATAAAATGAATTGAGACTGGTTTTAGAATATTTTCAGCACTCAATTTTTTTTTTTTAAAGTTACTTTATAAATTAAATTCATTTTATGGCGGCACAAAGCACAACCGTGTTCATTAATTCCAAATAAATCAATTAGTTTTAATTTTTGTAAGGACACACCGATAGGCCATAATTAGATTCCCTTCCAGTCCCAGTCTCAATAATGATGCCTTCCAAAATTGAAAGGAACCTTCCGAAAATTCCATGTTACTTATTTTATTTAACTGAACATATCAAAAGACTTCATAAATTTACTTGGGAATCTTTATATTTTGAACAAATCTAATTTTTTAAGAAAATGAATTAGAGGTAGCAGAAAAAATTACTCCCTCTGTCCATTTTTACTTGATCCCTATACTATTTTAGAATGTCCAATAATATTTGTTCAGTTTATAAAATCAAGAGATAATTTTACACTTAGTTCCTAATTTACCCTTGTCATTAATTATAGTTATTTTCATATTATATTTTTCAATACATTGCATTAATTATATTTAAAGAATGATTTGATAAAATTACTACTATCATTTATTACTTCTTAATCTCTGTGTCAAGTCAACAGGGGTTAAATAAAGTTGGACGAAGGGAGTATCAGAAAGCAACCTCAAATAGGACAATCAATCTTTGGGAGCTTATCCATCTAAGTTTTAGCGATTTACTGTTTATAGTTTACTTCCCATTTTCTTGAAAAGGACAATAATTTCATCATATAGGGACCTTTTTGTCCCACACACGCTTAATATTACTTGTGGAAATATAATTTCTAAATTTGACATTATATTATTGTTTTGCTAGAGATTTATTCTTTTTAATTATCCGCTATTCGAATGAATAAATGCATGATGTCATAGGTAATCATAAAAAAATGTGGTAGGATGAATGAGACTATTTTTTTTTTAAATTAGAAATTTTGTTTTTAAATAAAAAGTATTAAAAAAAATTGACAGACAACATTTCTGCATCCTCTCTTATGGGTGTCAAATGGGCGGGTTAAGTTGAAGTTGAGAATATTAGAATGAGTTGAAATATAAATTGGGTTGGGTTATGATCCATCCATACTTACTTTGGGCTCAAATGGGCTCAAATTCGGATTGGGTCATGACCCGCCCAATTTGACCCGTTGAATCACAATAATTCTAACATAATATTATTATTTTTTTATAATCACAATTTGAATTTCAACTCAAAATCTAACAATAAAAAGTTACAAATTGATAGATAAATGATAGAAAATATAAAATAGATAGAAAACATACATTACATCAATACAAGTAAAGAGCTTTAGAGCGGGTTGAAATTGAAAATTAAATTGGGTTCAATTGAAGATTCTTTTGATATGGGTTAATACTTGAACATGTTGAGATTGAATCCAATTAAAATTATCTTGAGTTTAACTCATAAAATTTTAAATGAATTAGACGAATTACCTATATTTGGGCTCATTTTGACACTCTCACCCTCTCTTCTCAATAAAGCCTTATGCCTACAAATTTAAATTTATCAGGCTGCATAAAAATATTGAATACTTAATAAAAATAATAATAAAAAAGATGTCTCACCCTTCATCGTCTACAGTTTATTTTGAATCACATCATAACTTTTGTTCTTTCTTTCTTTTCATTATTTTTTAAGAAAACATATCTTATATTCTATATTATTTTATTTTATTTTTATTATTAATAAATGAGAACTTGGGAAGATAATAAGAAATATCCGGTGGAGTAAAAGCTAATTAAATAATCAGTGATGGATATACTGATTGTGATATCATATTGGTGGGCTTGACTTATGGTTGCTTGTCCAAAAAGAGCACATCACTCTGCAATTACCCAATTCCCTTTTGGAAAAGAAAAAAAAAACAACATAAACACACTCTATAAAATTTATTATCACAGAATCTAACGAGAGATTCACTTTTCAAAACAAAACAGTCGAATTAAACCTAAAATAATATCTCTGAATTTGAGCCAAATAATATGAAATGTTTAAAATAATCAGATCTATTACGTTTTGCAATATAAAATTATGTTAGCTAAATAATAAAAACTATTTTTATATATTATAATGTAGAGTCTTAAATATATGTGTTTGTGATTTTATGAAGATTTAATGAACTGAAAACTTTTAAAACTAGTATTTTAAAATAAGTCTTATAAATAATTTTATTATTATTTCTTTATTAAATCAAATCATTACTAAATATATAAAAAAATATCATTCTTTTGGAACTTCAAAAAAAAGGGTGACGTATTAAATTTGGATAGAGGGAGTAATAACACTGAGCTTATCCACCTTAGATATTACATAAGAGATAAAGATTTAAGAAGTTATAAATATTTTTAAAATGTTTAATATTGTTGTATGACAAAAAAATTCGCATCGTGAAAATAATAAAGGAACGAAAAATATTGTAATAATCATAGTATTTATTTCAAGGAGTGAGTTCTACAATTTCTATGAATTCTCTGATTTGCCTTTTCAAATATAAATTTAAGGGTTCTTTAGTTTGATCTTGGATCTTGTAAGACTTGATGGATTTGATCTTGTCTTGTACTTGAATTCAAGGGCTTTTGGACTTGATTTTGAATATGGTGGTCTTGATCTTGATTTAAGAATTTGGTGAACTTGAACTTGATATAGACTTGTTCTTGAACTTGATCTTGACTTGTACTTGAATCGAAGGGCTTTTGGGCTTGTTCTTGACTTCGGTGGTCTCAATCTTGATGCGTTCTTTAACTTGAAAACTTGATTGCTTGAATTCTTGAACTTGTTGCTTGTAGAGAAATCTGCGCATTTGATCCATGAGCTCTCTCTGGCTTCTTGTAAAAATTCTTGTATGTTCATTCCGAATTATGAGGACCCCTATATATAGTTGTAGAATAAAGGAGTTATGATGGAATCAAACTTTCTTCCGGCGAATCAGATTTAAAGTGATATGACGCAAGAAAAGTGATAGAAACATGTTTCCTTCCAAGTGACATGACAATACTTGATTGGTCAAAGCACATCACTTGTACATGTGACATATTTTTATTGGCCTTTAATTTGGATAGGAATGTCATGTCATTTTGACACATATCATGATCCTATTGACTTCTTTATTTGACTTGAGATGTTACGTCATCCGACACGTGACATCAAGTGGACATCTAGGATGAGAGGATATTAGGCTTAATAAAGTGGGTCATATTTGTAGCCCAAATAAATGAATTTGAGCTTTTTAATTAAATTTATATTTTATTAGATTTAAATAATTAACTCAATTATATTAATCCATAATATTTATATGAATTAATATATTTTGAATTTAATATAATTTGAATCATTTTGTAAAATTTATATTTTAATAAATTTCATATGATTACAAATGTCCCTTACTTCAAGTCTTATTGAGATCTTTTGTGAACCAGACTTCGAAGTATTGCTTTGATGTTCCTCGAAATTAGGGAGACCAAAATGTATTTCCCTTTATACCACAATCGGTAAGGAGCAAATATATTGACATATTATAAGAAATGGAGTGGCCCTAAGGAATTATGATAACATTCATGTAATCTGCAACTCACATTAAAGTGACACGTGATTTGCTACATATTAACAAAAGTAACACCTTAAAACCATGCCAATTCAATTTAGATATGGAATATATGTGGTTTCCACCGCCAGTAGGTGACCTTATCACCTTAAAACCATTCCAATCCAATTTGGATATGGAATATATGTGATTTCCACCGCCAGTAGGCTTTCTTATCACCTTAAACGAGTTACTTGTTCATAGATTCTTACTTAGAGAGGAATTATAGTTAGTATAGGAAGAGGATTTCTTCAACTCCAACTTTGCATCTATAAATGGATGCTCTTTTTTTCAATTAGCATGAGTAATTTTGGAGCCTTTGTCGTTGCCATTCCCTTGAGCCGATGTGTAGCTTCTTTAGGTAATTTCTTCTTCTTCTTTATTTTTTTGTTGTCCCTCTTTTTTTTTTTGTAGGTCAACACAACCAATATATTATGGATACCGCACAATAGGTCGGGGGCTCTATCAAAACACAAGAATTTAATCTTGAGTGTGTAGGGATGGATACGCATCCCAACCTTAAGAGCCAATTTGAATAGATTCTTATGGTGAGAAGGAATGGATACACATTCTCACCCTGAGAAAGATAATTTGAAGAGATCTTTATGGTGAGAAAAAATTGATACACATTTCCATCCTAAGAAAGAAAACTTAAAAAGATCCTTATGGGGAGAAGGAATGGGTACACATTCCCACCCTAAGAAAGACAAAATGAAGAGATCCTTAAGGTGAGAAGGAATGGATACACATTCCCACCCTAAGGATAATGTTAAGAGATCCTTATGGTGAGAACGAATGGATATACATTCCCACTCTAAGAAAGACAACTTGGAGAGATCCTTACAGTGAGAAGGAATAGATATGCATTCCCACCATAAGAATGACAAAGAGCTTTTCTTGACAAGATTATATTTATGTATTTTTCTTGTTGTTTTATGCCTAAGTTTGTCACTAATGACTTCTTTTATGCCTTGGAGTTTGAAAAGGTGATGATTTTTCGACAATAGATCTCTCCTTCCACCAAACTTAGTATCTTGTAGTGGAAACTAAAGAAGAGGTAGAGCAAATCACATTCTTGACTCAAACTCCACTAGTTGGCCGATATGCGATCCCATGGCCTCCTTTGAAAAATTTATTTTGTATGACAAATTAGACTTCGGTGCAAACCCATGGTTCCAATAAGCTACTCAAGTTGTGGTCCCTCCAAGCGCCAGATCAACATCATGCTAATATTGCAACTCGTGTTCCAATCTTAAGTCATCGTATAATTCAAGGTGATATTTGTTTGGGAGATGCCTTGACAATTGAGGGAAAGTATCATCATATCCTAGGATAATGGGAGTGGACCGAAGATGTTCTTGGTAGGAGTCAAGAAGTGTTGGGTATGGCAAAATTTATGACACTATTTATGCATCACTTTTCACTTATGATCACAATTCAAATATTTTACAAGCATTTTACGAAGCTTGGTGTCCCAAAACAAGCGCACTTCTCACATTCGTTGGAGAGTTATCTATTTTTTATGTGATTTACACATTCTTGGACGCTTGCCAATTTTGGGTTCTCTTTATGAAGAAATGGTGCCTGAGGCTAAAGAGCATATGGGGTTGGATAAAAAGAAGATCAAGTACATTCCTTAAACTTGTGAACATTTCTTTGCAGCCTTTCATCATTTTCGAGATGCTGACCAAAAGGTGTCTTTTATCAAGTGGATGAAATTTTTGTCTAAGAAACCTCTAAGGTATGGACCTACTCCGCCAAGGCAGGAAAAGAAGTCTGTTCGTCTTGAACTGATTCATAATTCTAGTGGAGTCTTGCCTGATATAAAAAAATGGTTCCATGCCGAAGAAAATATTTTTTCTAAGCTTGGGGTGAGACCTGACAAAAGAGACGAGGCATATCTGACAACCTTCTTATCTTGTTGGTTGTGTGGTTTTGTTAAGGTGACTTCATTCATCCTAGGACTTTCAAGATGACAAGCTTGATGGTGATTGGGAGAAAAACCAGCCTCACAATTCTGGTGTTAGCCAATATCTATAATGGTTTGAATAAGATCTCAACTGCAACATAATTTGACAAAATTACAACATGTTTTCCCATCCCTTATGTTTATATGGTTGACTCGTTCATTATTTCAAGACACATTTTTCCTTTGCTAATGGTCTATTTGTTCCTACTATGGTGGTATACTCTCGAGAGGGAAGTGCAAGGTATTTCAACAAAAGTGACACGAGAAAATGCATCTATGGCAGAGAGAATGTGGCTTGGACATCTACGACGCTGGACAAAACATACCCTCATTTCTATATGATAATGACAATGCACCTGAGTTGGAGTATAGTTATTTCACGAGCATTCACTTCAACTATCTTCCCCTTAGATGTTAAAATTCATTTATCATCGAGCCATATAGTCCCCATCGATTTAGTCGTCAATTTGGATTCTATCAAAATATCCCTGGTATCATGAAACATGATATTTTTCGTGCTTCTTTGGATAAAGAACTCATATTTTGGAGAATTTACACTATGAGTGGATCCACATCCCGAGTGACTTTCCCCTCACTCACACCTAATACAGGAATTTCTTTTGGATCTCACTATCAGGCTTGGTGGAAGAAGACTCATGAAAATTTTCTTAGTGATCATTTGCAGGGTTTAATTAATGTTATTGGACCAACTCCTCTCATACACTTAGAGGGTTCAGATGAAGTACATACAGCCGAAGTCTCCAATGCTGATGTAGCTCCTCCTTTGGATGCCAAGGTGTCCCAATAGCGTAATAAAGAAAAATCTTGACTTCCTCCGGTGGCACCGTAAGAAAAGACATCGACTTAAGGTTCTTGAGTTCCTAAAAGGTCTCTTCAATATGAGAGTGAGAGTAGTAGAAGACATCATTATTTGAAGGGAACATGAGTATGTCCAAATGATTTAGGATATGCTACTATGCCTGTGGTTGAATTACACAATGAGACAAACAGTCCTTCAATGACCATACCAATCCCTATTAAAGAGGTATGATTTAGACTTTCCCTATTGAGTATATCTTAGCTCCCTTTTTTTTGATTATTTATCCCTTTTTTTTTTAATGCAGACAAACAAAAGACCAACATTTATATCTAGTGATAAGGTCAACGATACTTTGAAGTCTAATGTACGTAACCACCCAACGGTTGCCATGTCCATATTTGAAGGAAAAATAGTCATCCTAGATGCTCAAAAGAATTTTATTTCTTCTCTTTGGACCATTATTTGAGAGAAACTCTCTATATGTGGTGTGGATTCTGCTTTCTCTCTAAAAGATAAAATCCAACTATCATCAAGGAGATAAAATGCAAAGATGTGGACATCTCGCCTTTGATAAAGCTATTAGCTTATTTCTTTAAGTTTGATACCTGGTATCACCAAACACGATCAACCCTCCATGATATGGATGTGGAAGCTGCAAGAAAAGAGTTATTCCTAGCAGCAGGAGAACACCTTTCAAATACCATGCTTGAGTAGTATAAGAAGGTTAGAGTGATGTTCTCCCTTCATCAGTTACTGAGTAATATGAAGAAGAAGATAAAAGAGCTATGCAAAAAGGCACAAGCTTTGGAACTCCTTTTAGCAACTGCCAAGGATGAAGTCAAAGAGTCCAAGCTATCCACCGCACTTGAAGTCAAGGAATTCAATGCATGCTCTGACATAGATTTTTCCGATGGTCTGAGACAAAAGAAGGAACATCTAGAGGCTTTGCATCAAAAGCTTATTAACTATAATTTATGCTCAGATTAGATTTATTTTTCTTTTTATCTTCTTTTGTTTATATTATTTTCTTTAAAGTTAGATGATATGTTAGACAACTTATGATAATAATATTTTTTTATCTTGTCTTACATCATACATCTTTATGACCCTTTTTGTTGCATTCTCCCACTTGAATTTTCTTTGGTTGCAAACTTTAATAATTCAAACTAGACCCATAGCTTATAGGCCAATAAGAATAGAAATAACATAATCTCTACTTGCAATCATTGCGAATATTAATGCTTCAACTTATAAGATAAGTCTTAAGGACTTCCAAGGCTTGAATATTTCAACTTTCATACTTTGATGACTTTTTTATTAGTTTGAAGGCATTAAGAATCTATAACTTCCACTTGAAGAATTCAACTTACAGCTTTGCAAAAATTTGAAGACTCCGATTTTGCCTACATGTTTGATTTGAGATCACTACCTGCAGATTTGGAGGATTTAAATACTTCAACTCACATACTTAGAGTATTTGAAGTCTTTAACTTGTAAACTTAGAAGATTTGAAGGCTTCAAGTCACGTACTTGGAGGATTTGAAGAATTTCAAGTATACTGTTAGTGAATCTAGTATTTGATAGAGGTTGGACCCCATCAAGTCACCACCATTTAGTATGAGTTCAAATTTGATGAAAGGTACTCACAACTTTAACACTCATGTAAGAGATCAAGTAGGGACATGTGATTTTTTTTACACTCATGCTACTGAACTTAGAATATAATTCTAAGTGCCTATGAACCTCAGTGAAGAGGATCAAGTCACAACATAATTCTGAAAGGGTGAATGATTTTGTTTGGTCTCTGATTTGAAAGCACATTAGACAACCTTTTTTGTTAAAAGCATGAGATAGACGAGCTTGGTAGCATTCGAGGTTTTGTTAAAATTCGAGGCTCTTTTCATCGAGCTCTTCTAACTCAGAGAGACATAGTCGAGCATTTTCTTCTTCAATAAGTCCTTCTTGAATAGCAACTCTCAAGAAAGGTATTTGACACTCAAGTGCAGGACTGCTTCAACTCCAAAAGCAAGCAAATATGGGGTTGCTTGAGTTGGTGTGCGATATGCTATCCTATATGCCCACAAGGCTTCTTTCATTCTTTCATGCCAATCTCTTTAGACTTGGAGACTACTTTCTTTAGGAGGTGCATAAAGTTTTATTTAATGCTTCTGTTAGACCATTGGCGACAACATGATATATAAAAGATTTGCGCTACTTGAAGCCGAAGGGATCACAAATACTATTCATCAATTTGTTATCAAATGGCTTTCTATTATCGGTTATTATGTACAAGGAATGCCAAATCGATAAATGATATTCACTCTGATAATTTTGCAACATTCTTTTTCTTTACTTCTTTGGGAGAGACAACTTTGGCACATTTTGAGAAGTAATCTATTACGACCAAGATGTATAGGTACCCACTAGAAGATTTTGGTAGTGATCCAACAATATCCAATCCCCAAGAATCGAATGGCCATGATCCGATAGTTGGGTGTCAAACTTTAGGTGATTGATATATGAAGTTCACAGGGAATTGAAAAGTCTTGCATCTTCGAGCATAGTCTAAGCAATCTTTATCATGGTTAGACAATAATACCCTATTCTCTTTATTTTAAAATGGAGCTTTGGTCTAAATTGATGTTATCCACATACTCTTGAATGTGCTTTTTGCGGAGCTTGTCCTGGCTCTTTCTCTCCCATACATCAAAGGAGTACTCCCTCAAATGATCTTTTATATAGTGTGTCCTTACAGTAAAATAAATGAGGTGCATGACGATAAATGTCAGTCCTTCTTCTTGCATCTTCTAGAAGTATCCCATAATATAAGTAGTTGATAATGGCTTGTCATCAGTCTTATTTGTTGGCTTCAAAAACCACGACAACATGCTTTAGCTTATCCTCCATATTCATCTCTATCTAGTGGTAGTACTACCCATGTTTGGCAGATAGTGTCTTGCATTTGATCAGAAAGAGTCAGAGTTGAAAGTAGAGCAACTAAGGCACCGACTATTTTATTTTCTTTTCTCGGCACATGTTGGAGGGTTACATCTCTAAGCCATCCCATCAACTTTTGAGCATAATAGTCATATGGGCACAATTCAGGCTTTTTGACCTCATAGGTTCCCAAGAGTTATTTAATCACCAACTGAGAGCCACCAAAAACCTATAACTGTAATTGTTTCATGTCAACGACCATATCAAGTCTAAGTATTAGTGATTTTATATTTTACGACATTATTGGAGCAATGTTGTTATAATGTGAAGGAGAATGGTAAGACCTCTCCCCGTGAAGTGACAAACACCACACCAATGCCAACTCCACTACGATGTGCATCCCCATCAAAGTACATCTTACAAGGAGGTTGTATTTTAATGGCCATCATATCTTTATCAGGAAGTTCATCAATTAACTTCCTATCATCTGGTATTGGATTGTCTGCCAAGAAGTCTACTAATGCTTGTCCCTTCACAGCTTTCTAAGGGACATACACGATCTCAAACTGTTCGAATTAGAGGTACCACCTTGCCAATCGATTGCTGAGGACTGGTTTTGACATGATAAACTTAATTGGATTTGCTTTTGAAATGAGGCATATAACGTGAGCTTGAAAATAGTGCTTCATCTTTTGAATTGAGAAGACTAGCGCCAAACACAACTTTTTGATTGACAAATAATTCAGTTCATTTGGCGTTATCATTCTTCTCAAGTACTAGAGAGAGTTTTCCTTGCCTTCACTATTTTCTTAAGCTAATATAGCTCCTACAGACCTTTCTTGTGCCACGATATAGAGTATTACTGGCTTTCCAAGTATAGAGGCTGCTAGAACTAGATGATTCACCAGATATTTTGTGATACTTTCAAAAGTTTCACTACATGTTTGGTCCCATTTAAAAGGAAGACCTTTCTTCATAAGATGAGTGAATGGTTGACATCTCCCCGCTAGATTTGAGATAAACCTCCTTAAGTAAACTAACTTTCCTTGAAGGCTTTTCAATTCATGAATGTCTCAAGGCGTGGGCATATTCAATATTGCATAAGCTTTAGCTTGATCGATCTCAATCCCTCAATATCACACAATAAAGCCAATAAACTTGTCAGAAGTAACCCCAAAGTCACATTTCAATGGGTTCATCCTTAGTTGATATCTTCGGAGCGATTTAAACACCATTCTTAAGTCTTTTAAATGGTTGCCCCTCTTTCTCGACTTTACCACTAAGTCATCAACATAACATTCAATATTTTTATGGAGCAAGTCATCAAATATATTCTGCATCGCCCTTTGATATGTGGCACCAATATTATTTAGACTAAAAGGCATCACTTTATAGCTATAAATACCTTTAGAGGTACAAAATGCAGTGAGTTCTTCATCTTTTGGTGCCATGCCAATTTGATTATAGCCAGAAGAACCATTCATAAATGACATTGGTTCATAACCAATGGTAGCATCAATCATCAACTCTGGAATAGGAAGTGAAAATTTATCTTTTGGGTATGCGTTATTGAGATCTCTAAATTAAAGTCAACACACACTCAAATTAGTACATTTTTCTTCCTCACAGGAATGATACTTGAAATCTAATGGGGTATTTAACTTCACGAATTAAGCCTGCCTTAATGAGTTTGTAGACTTCATTCTCGATCAATGGAACCAACTTTGGCCTAAAACGTCTTTGGTCCTGCTGGACAGGACGAACAATATTCTTGACTACTACTTGATAGACCACTGTTTTAGGATTTAATCAAGATAGTTATTTGTAACTCCAAGCGAAGACATCCCTATACTCTTTTAGTAGATTCATATAAGCACTTTTTTTCATCAACTTTTAGAAAGGCGCTCAAGTAAGTTGGCCTTAGATCTTCATTAATGCCAAGGTTAACTTCCTTTAAAGGATCTATTGTGGTCTTTACTCCTTCTTCCAATTCTTATGGAGCATCTCTAGTATCTTCTTCTTCTTGTGGATCATTGTTATGGATAGATATATGATAGCTCCAAGAAATGTATTCCGATCCTCCATCAACCTTCATTTGAGATGAGGCATCAAGCTCCCTTAAGGCTGTAATATAATACGATGAACCTACACTTTCTTCATCTTCCTCATGATCCTTGGTGTAAACCATGGTGTGAGTCTTTGACTTTAATATCTCTTTGCATGAAATCCTGAGTCCACTTTTTTTTTCATCCTAGAGGGAATTGTGCTTTGGATATCCTTTTGGATAGGAAGAGCAAGTGTCGTCACCCTTAGGTAACTTCTTCAGTGCTTGTTACTTTTTTTCTTTAATCGCCCCAACCTCTCGATTACAAAAGTTATTATGGTGGGTCTTCCAAGTCGATCGAAAATAGAAGGCCTTTTTTTAGAAGCAGCAGACTTATCTTTGATGGTGATATAATTATTACTTGCTCTTCTTATGGAGATACGAACTGGAGGTGGCTGGCTATAACCTAAATCCTCACGTGCTTTCCTGGTGATATCATCTAATGGGAGTTTCCCTAATTTAGATGGCTCATTAAGGTTGTTTCGACCGTTGCAAGTAACTTGTAAACATTTGGATCAAAGCCCTCTGTACATTTTGTAAGGAGTGACATATCCTGAGGTGGATTTTGAGCCACAAAATTTTCCAGTAAATTTGAAAACAAGTTGATTGCATCAATGCATTTTATAGTAAGAGTCAATCCTCCCAGTACATTTTCTTGAATGTCAGACGATTGACCCTCCTTTTTCTTTATCTTTAAAATGTAGAGGAGTGTAGAAGTTAACTTCCCTTTTGAGGATATGATCTTCCCTTTATTTGGACAAGAACAGACTTCCTTAATATTGTCCTTGACTTTAACCACATCATCTCTTTTTCTTGCGATCTTATTGGACTTAATCGTTTTGACATTGTTTAGTTTTGCCTCTTTCAATACGTAACTCTTCAAATAGAATTTTGTATCAGCAAAGTGTGACTCAGCTTCAGTGAAATGATTATCATCAACAACTATTTTCTTTTTAATTTCATTGTGAAGATACTTTAAACATTGAAAATAAGAGGATGAGATAATTTTATTCTTATGTACCCAAGGCCTGCCAAGCAATATATTATATGAAGTTTTGAATCGATCACATGCATCTATGCACTACATTGAAAATCACCAATATGGATTTCTAACTTGATGGAGCCTATAGATCTCTGCTCCCCTTGATTGAATCCTTGTATTAACAAATAACTTTTGCTAAGTTCCTTAGTCATGATGCCTAGTTCTTTCAATGTATGGATGAGCAAAATGTTAACTCTAGATCCTTCATCAATCAAGATTCTTTTTATCCTCTTCTCTAGCACGTGACTACCATGTACAAAGGGCGATTATGTAGTTTTTCACCAAATAGAAGATCATCATCTGTAAATGTGATTTTTATGTCACATACATGGACTTCTTGAAGAGAGGGTTCTATAAGCTTTTCAGGAGATATGGGGGACACTTTTGATGAGTTTCACCTGTTATTTCTCCTTTGTTGGCATTAAAACATGATGCCTCAATGTTTTCTTGGATAGTATTTGTATGAAATCAACTCGGTAAAAACTCTCCAAAAGTCACAGGACGCCGTGGTTTTGGTGGTGATGCACTTCCACCTTTGCTTTCTTTAGATGCATGACTGAATTTTACTTCGTTGGTCTCCTCACCATCCTTCCTCTGGTCGATCTTTTAAATGATTCTTTTCATGAACTTATCGTGTTATGTCTCTGTTTAGTCACAAGAATCCAACCTTCATCATTATCTTTATCAGTTCGGGTTTTGTTTGGCTCTAATGACTTCTCTTTTTTAGAGGTATATATTTGGACTAGGTCAAGTGACCCAAAAGTGATATATATTTGGTTAGAACTTCTTTCTCATCATCAAGAAAAATCTTCTCTTCCCTAACCAATTGCATGACTTTGTCTTTGAAGACAAAACACTTTTCGAGAGGATGACCCAAAAGTCTATGATATTTGCAATAGTTTGGGTCGTTAGTCTTTCCAGCTTCATCGGGTCATTTTTTCTCTAGAAACTTGATGAGATTTAGCTCAACCAATTCATCAAATATCTTAGAGACATCAAAATCCAGAAAGGGATAGTCATTTTCTTGCATCCCCGTTAAAGTTAACTTTCGATTTGGATGCCCTTGAAAAGTCATCTTTACAGTTTTCTTCTTGCTTTCCTTGGTAGTGAACTTCATGGGTGATGCATTGATATTCATGGATTCCTTGTTATCATTTTTAGCACAAATTTTCTCTATTTCTTGGGTTTTTGCTTATCCTTCCCTTTGCGAGGATCCTGAACAAACATTATATCTTTTCCCGCAGAAGACATGCTTAACTCTATGTCGTGAGTGCGAGTAGCTACATCGTCAAAGGATTTTGGTTTGATTCCTTATAGGATGTAGAGAACCCCCCAGTGCATTTCTTGAATACATATTTCTATTGCAGAAGCTTCTGTAAGCCTATCTTTATAATTTAGGCTCGCGTTCCTCCATTGATTTATAAAGTCGATGACTAGTTCATCCTTTCGTAGATGAGTATTTGTGAGTTCTATCGTGCTCACTGTGTACCTTGTGCTACAAAAGCTATTGAGAAACTTGTGCTCTAGTTGCTCCCAACTGTCAATGGAATGAGGCTCAAAATCTATGTACCAGTCAAAGACATTTCCTTTCAAGGAGCGTGAGAACTACTTGACTAGATAGTCTCCACAGGTCCTAGCATTGTTACATGTCTCCACAAAGTGTGCAACAAGTTGCTTTGGATTTTCTTTTCCTTTGAATTGCTGAAATTTAGGAGGTTGATAACTGACAAATATTTTGATACTATCAATCCTTGTAGTATAAGGCTTGGCGTACATATGAGAAGACTTGGCGGAGACTTCATATTTGTCTTTGATGGTCCCTTCAATAAACTCCTTTAATTGATCAAGTATCCCTTTAGCAGAAACTAGCATCTCCTTGATAGGCGGTGCTTGATTCACAAGATTTTCAGTCTATTGAATTTTAATACCCTTCCTAGGTGCATGGCTAGATTTCTCATCTAATAAGCCGTCCACCCTATCCATCAACTTATCGATGTGAGACTCTTGGTGTTTCATATGCTTGGTCAATACTTTAATCATATTTGCTAGATTTGAGTGTTGTTCCTCTATGGATGAATCCTTAGTTGTCTTCACTTGCATGATCGTTGGAGGCATTGAAGAGTAACATGAATTATTGTGAAAGTTAATCTTCAGAAGGCTCACATTACATGATGCATATGGAGAAGATTCATTGTATGAGTCATGGACCTTCTTTGCGGTAGAGTTCTTGGAACCAGAGACCTTAAGTAGAGCCAGAGTTTGCTTGATATTTTCAGCAACACTACTTCCTCCTTCTGAAGCATTTGTAGAGGACTTGCTCCTTTTAGGGGTGAAGATCCAAAATCAGGAGTTGGTGCAAATGATATTCGTAGTGGTTTTTGTCCTAGAATAGTCGCCTTGCTCCTTGTAACTTCTTCGACACTTTCAAAAGTAACACCAAGGATTCCCTCTACTTCAGCAGAGAACTTGGAGTCAACTTCCTTAGAAGAATCAACAACTTCCTTAGAAGAATCAACAACTTCCTTAGAAGAAGTTGATTGGGCGTTGATCTTTTGGAAAGCCATTTCAATATTCTTTGATGCTTGAAAAGTTGAGATGAAAGGTAGAGATTGTCCCACTGGGCGTGCAAGAGTTTATATGACAATAAAATTCACGTCGTGGAAATAATAATCAAGGAACGAAAAATATTACAACAATCATAGTATCTTGTTTCAAGGACTGAGTTCTACAATCTCTGTGAAGTCTTTGATTTGCCTTTTCAAGTATAAATTCAAGGGCTCTTTATCTTGATCTTGTAAGACTTGATAGATTTTATCTTGATTTGTACTTGGATTCAAGGGCTTTTGCGCTTGATCTTGAATCCGGTAATCATGATCTTGATTTAAGGATTTGATGAACTTGAACTTGCTATAGACCTGTTCTTGAACTTGATCTTGACTTGTACTTGAATCCAAGGGCTTTTGGGCTTGTTCTTTACTTCGGTGGTCTCGATCTTGATGTGTTCTTAAACTTGAAAGCCTGATTACTTTTATTCTTGAACTTGTTGCTTGTAGAGAAATCTACACATTTGATTCACAAGCTCTCTCTTTCTTCTTGTTAGAATTCTTGTATGTTTATTCTGAATTATGAGGACTCCTATAAATAGTTGTAGAATAGAAGAGTTATAGTAGAATCAAACTTTCTTCCGGCCAATCAGATTCAATGTGACATGGCGTAGGAAAAGTGATAGGAACAAGTTTCTTACAAGTGACATGACGATACTTGATTGATTGAAACACATCACTTGTACATATGCCATATTTTTATTGGCCTTTAATTGAGATAGGAATACCATGTCATTTTGACACATGACATGATCCTATTGACTTCTTTATTTGACTTGGCATGCCATGTCATCCGAAATGGCATTAAGTGAGCCTCTAGGATGAGAGAATATTGAGTCCAATAAAGTGGATCATCTTTTGTAGCCCAAATAAATAAATTTGAGCTTTTTAATTAAATCCATTTTTATTGGATTTGAATAATTAACCCAATTATATTAATTCATAATATTCATATGGACAAATATATTTTAAATCTAATATAATTAGAATCATTTTATAAAAATTATATTTTAATAAATTTTATATGATTACAATTGTGGTTAGTCAATCAGTTTAATGTCAACAATATCATTTTTGTAGAAATATATTCCTATTTCTTTAGTTATAGTTGATATAATATTTTCAATGAAGGATTTAGATTGATACAAATATAATGTAATCGACAAAAACACTTACTAACACTATAATAAATAGAAGAAAGTGTTAGGATGCACTATGAATCATGTGTTTGGATATAGTATTACTTATTAAACAATTATTTATTTATTTATTTAATCCAATAAAGTGTTACATTAAATAGATCAATCTTTCATATATGTGCCCTCAACTTATAAAATAGATGATTTAGTGTATAGAGTTTACGCTTATATACACAAGATCAAATTGTCGGTTCTTACAATTAAGTTAAAGTTATAGTTCACAATCCGGATGAAAATTTGGACAAACCATTTGGAAGATTGCAACACGAGATTATATGTAATTTATCTTGATTATGAAAATGATATGGTTCTAACTTCTCGTGTTAGTATATTTTTTATGTATTGAATGAGACCAAGTAGAGATAAATATTTTGGATAGATTGATAAAACATATTTTCTAAACTATTAAATGTATTTATATTCTTAATCTTGATATAACGATTATGAACTGTATATATTAATTATCATTTTAATTTATTAAAAAGTGAGATTCTGAGATGGGTTGATATACCTGGTAAATTGGATGATAATAATATATATTGGTGAAATAATTAGTTAGTTGATGAAATTCATGTCTCAATATAGAGATTGATGATACACCTTTTTATGAGAAGCTTATAAGTTTTATGTACAAACCTGGTCGGTAGATTTATGAATCTAGTATTTCTCTACATGAAATTAATTATTAAATTAAATTCATCAGTAATTTAATTTATTAATTATTATCTTTAATCTTAACATGTAGAATTACATAAGTGTTTGATGGAAAATTTTGAAATATAAATCGAGTAGTGCAATTATGAATTTTTATTAAAATAATTTATAATTTATTATGGTAAGAATAGTTCACATTAATTGAAATTATTTGCTGTCACGACCCGGATAGGGGGACTAGATGTGACATGGCGAAAGAGGACCCGAAGACCCTCGATCAAGCCATCATAACATCATTACACTCATCATCGGTTCGGAAACGCGGAAGCTTAACACATAGTACATAAGTTCTAGGGATTGGGGACTTGGGACTCAAGCTAAGGGGACAATACGGGAAGGGAATAAACATGCTTGCACATAGCACATAGTCATTCATCCTACTCAACATTCAAGACATTACCATAACATGGAAACATGAACATAAATCAAGTGAAATAGCATCATATTGCATAGCCAAATATCCAACATACAAGTCAAACGTAAAAGAGTATAGATTTGTCCAACAATGCCTCTACATAGATAAGCGGGGCCTCGACAAGCTTGAGGCTCACCCTCAAGTCAATAGAAAGTAAATACA
>JBCEWC010006745.1:0-22524 GCA_038996855.1 Solanum aculeatissimum | reverse complement strand
TCATGGTTGAAAGAGAAACCATGAATCAATCCCACATACCTTGAATTTAACAAGAAGATTGAGAAGATTTTGATGAAAACTTGAGTTTTCTCAATTTCAAGCTTGGTCTTCAATGGTGGATGAGAGAATTTGGGAGATGAATTGAGAGCTTGAATGAATTAAAATGAACTAGGGTTCAATTTAGGGGTTTTAGGAGAGTTTAGAAAGGCTAAAATGACCCTATGGATAATTAAAATTATCAATTAACCATTAATGAAACCAAGAAAATAACTGAAACAGTCATTGACGGAAGCATCCACACGGTCTGTGTAGTGGCTCACAGACCGTGAGCCTTATTGTGTGGCTTGACTTGGTTCATGCCTTGGCTTGGAATCTTGGAAGACTTTCTGGATCACCCTACGATAGGACTCATATTTCATGAAGCTGCCCACAAACCGTACACTTGTCCGTGGAGTCTCACTTGTCCCGGAGTCCTGATTCATGGGTCTAGGCAGTCTCTGGACCACTCCACGAAGGCCTTCACGGACCGTGAGGCATCACACAGACCGTGAGGTGGTTCGTGGAGCCTTACTTGGTTCCGAGCCTTGGTCCATCTCCTAGCCCACTCTCTGTATCAACCCACGGATGGGCTCATGGGTCGTGAACCCCTACACTATCTGTGGGCCATCCGTATGGCCCTGCGTTAGCCAACTTTGGCCCTTACTTTCCAAAACACTTTCAGCCACAGACAATCCCATCAAAATGGCCATAACATCCACATACAAACTCTTATTTGAGTGAAACCAATTGCATTGCGAAGATAACTCAAAGAGCTTTGTTTAGATAGGTTATAGTCTACAACGTTCATCTCGTACCAAGAGATGTAGCCATTCAAAGTCAGTCCTTCCACACGGTTCCATACAAACTCAACTAACCCGATTCCTTCGAATACGACCACTCAAATAGAATCTATGATCGTCACTACACAGCCATATCAAGTTTAAAACGAACCTTGATCCACTAGTATGAAGTTCAAAAATTTTCAGGTCGTTACATGAATTTAGCTCCAAACTTCATCAAATCTTTGCTTATGACTCAATTAAGTTTAGAGAACACAAATCTAACATTAGAAACTTTGAACAAGACTCGAATCAACAAATATATTTGTCATGCCTCGAGAGGGTACCCTTGGCGTGGCTGATATTCAGAGACTATTGCTAGACCTCAAGCTACAACTTGGTCTCATTACATTCATCTAATCATAATCTAACAGCGGAATACTTCAACGATCAAGAATACTTAATGGAAAGCAATAACAAATTGATAATCAAAGCCAAAGGTCAAATAATCTATTAATCAACTGAGTAAGACTAATATGAAAGAAACTAACCAAAAATAACATCCAATCACAACTCGGCAATCTAGTCTATGAAGCCTCTAAATCATATGACAAAATGGTTCTAATGGCAGGTCCATGACTGCCTAAAAATAAAATAAAATGCCAAAATTAAAGCTAGAAGAGAGACATGATATCCTCCAAAAGAAGGGGAGGACTGACCAACTAGATGAATATAAATGGGTCCTCAACGGGCGCCTGTTGATGATCACTAGTACTTGTCTCAGCATCATAAAAAGATGCAGGCCTAAATGAACATCAGTACACGGAATGTACAAGTATGTGAAATGGCAGAATAAAACATGTAAAGGTTTAATAATATCAACTCAAATAACTCAAATTGAGAAGTAGGAAACTTAATCTTCATGTCAAGAGTCTAAAGTAATAATATGGTCATACAATGACCACTCATATACCATCTAATCCAATCCACTCAGAGTATTATCAAGACTTAATCAGAGTTTCTCTAACTGACAACCATCACCTATGAGATGATGATGATACAATAAAGTGATGTCGTTGCCACATCCATCAAATACCTTTCTAGGGTAAAGGACATCTCATCAGTGGCTCCATAATCTATAACATCAAGTCCTATTTTGGGGACAATAGGGAAACATCCAATTTTATGGTTCAATCCTCTCCTACGCTTGCTACGTATTTATTGAGTTCGAGTTGGACTTACTCTTACTAAATTCGATGCTCAATACTTCTCCCAAGACTCAACATTCTCATAAGGCATTAATCCTATGATTAACTCATTCAATTAGTCTGATTGGACATTTGTCAACTCAATTTATCACATCAACTATCAACTCTTTGGTTAGAAACATTCTTTTCGGATTAGCTCATTAGTCATATAGACTCTCTATTATCCATCATTCCAACTCATAGTATTTAATAAACAAAAGTAGAGTTGAAACATTTGGGAATTCCATAGACTCTTCAGGCTCAAATGAAACTCATGCATACCCATTTAAGTGCAATATATAAACTAACAAGAATTCATTCTAGGGTTCATGTAGAAAAATAAAATCATCGATTTCAAGTGTTTAATTCATAAAAATTATCATTCAAGTAAGATTATATAGGAATTCATTAGGATTTAAGAAAAGTTTTCAAGAAACATTCATAGAAGACTCAATTCGTTCACAACTCAATCAATCTAGGTTGTGGGTACATGGAAGAACATAATTCATGTTCAGGTTAGCCTTACATACTTGGACGATTTGAGTCTTTGAATAGCTTAGAAGAACCCACAAGATTCTCTTAAAACCCTAGCTTTTTTCTCCCCTTTAAACCTTGCTCTAAGTTGAGAATTTGTGTTAGCGTAAAAAGGTTGAATAGATATATTTAGGGACTTAATTTGGTATAAAATCATCAAGTTTACGCTTTGAAAGGGTGGGAAAAGACCAAAATATCCCTTCTTAAAATGAAGCCCAATTCGTCCACGGGTCAATCTATGACCCATAAAAACTTTTACGGTCCGTTAAAACACATTCATAAATTTTTAGGTGAATTTTGGGGTCTCTCGATCCATTCTACGAGCCAAAACCACGACCTGTAGAACAATCTACGACCTGTAGTTGGGTCTATCAAGTTGAGGACTCAAAAATGGAATTTTTGAAGTTTTTTCACAAGTTAACAGGATGGGTCGTCATTAAAACCATGTCCCATAAGTTAGTTCATCATTTCACTTTGCATTGGTAATCCATAGTAAAATGGTCATAACATTTTACTTTGAACTCCAAATCAAGTGAAATTGGTAGTGTTGGAAAGCTAATTCAAATATCGTTCATTTGGTAGGTCATAGGTTAGTAATTCTTCGTGTCTATGAAGTTATAGTTATTCAAAGTTGACCCTTGTATAATCTAACACAAGAAACTCAATCAATAGAAAAGGTTTGAACTCGACTAAGTACTAGAGGTCTCTTATGACCCTAATCCACTTCTAATACTTCTAATACAATTCCCATATAAAGAATGATACTTAAAATATTGGTGCATCTAAGGCATCACTAAGTTCAAGCTTATATATTTATGACAAAAAATTTGGATCCTAAGAATAGAGTTGTGGGGTGTTACAATATCTCCCTCTTGGGATCATTCATCCTTGAATGATGAATAATTAGTATATTTATCAAGCACGAATACCATCAAATACTCAAATACTCATACTCCAGAAATCAACTTCAACTCAAGATTCAGAATTGGAAGATTATCTCCAACATCATAATTATTCACGAATACAATCAAAGACTTGCATACTCAAATACTCATAGACTTAAGAAGAGTATCAACTCAGATATAAAAACGCAACTCAATAATGGGGAACTAACTCGGAGAATAGAAATGAATTGCTATCATCTATTTTATCATTAGGAGGCATGAATAGGTTAGGGTATGTAGCCTTAATATCCTCTTCAGTTTCCCATGTGGCCTCTTCAACATATTTCTTCTCTACAACACTTTTACAGACATAACTTCTTTAGTTCTCAACTTGTGAACTTGACGATCAAGGATTTGGACTGGGATCTCTTCATAACTCAAACTATCCTTCACTCCAATGATTTCAATAGGCACAACCAAGGATGTATCTCCCAAATATTTCTTAAGCATAAAAATATGGAAGACCAAATGGATGATTGTTAGCTCTTGTAGTAGCTCCAACTCATAAACTAGGTTGCCCACTCTCTTCACAATTTAGTAGGGGTCAATTTATCAAGGATTCAACTTTCCCTTCTTTCCAAATCTCATTACACCTTTGATGGGTTACACTTTCAAGTATACCTAATCATTCACTTTGAACTCTAGGTCCCTTTTTCTAACATTACTGTAGGACTTCTGACGACTCTGTACCATTCTCAATCTCTCTTGGATGATATTTACCTTCTCCATAGCTTGGTGTACCAAGTCTTGCCAAATCAGCCTTACTTTACCGATCTCAAACTATTCAATCAGTGATCTACATCTCCTTCTATACATGGCCTCATAAGGATCAATTTGGATGCTTGAATGAAAGTTGTTGTTGTAGACAAACTCAATAAGGGGTAAATGATCATCCCAGTTTCCTTTGAAGTCAATGACACATGCTCTCAACATGTGCTCTAAGGTTTGTATCGTACGCTTTGCCTAGCCATCAGTCTTAGGGTGGAAAGTATTGTTCACCTTTGAACCTAGGCCTTTCTGAAATGACTTCCAGAATTGGGCAGTGAATTGAGCTTCTCTATCTGATATTATATACAAAGGAACTCCATGCAATCTAACAATCTCTTAGATATACAGTCGGTCATTGTCCTCTACCGTATTAGTAGTCTTTATAGCCAAGAAGTGGACTGATTTTGTCATCCTATCAACAATCACCCAGATCGAATCATGTTTTCTACGAGACCTTGGTAAGACTATGATGAAATCCATATTAATCATCTTCCATTTCCATTATAGAATTTCAAAATTCTGGGCTACTCCACGTGGCCTTTGGTGTTCAACTTTTACTTATTTGCAATTTGGGCACTTAAAAACTAAGTCTGCGATGTCTCTCTTCATTCCACTCTACCAATACACCTCTCTCAAGTCATGGTACATTTGTTTGATCCTGTATGGATAAAATATCTAGAGTTATGGGCTTCTGCCATGATCCTTTATCGAATACCATCAATATTTGGAACACACAATCTACTTTGGTATCTCAATACCTTATGTCCTCCTTTGAAAAAAGCCATCACTTTCTGCTTATACACATCTTTCTTCAATTGAAGTAAAATGGGATCTTGATTTTGCTTCTCCTTTAACTCCACTACAAGATATGATGTAGACCCGTTATGCATAAGTATTCCACATTTACTAGATTCATCTAGTTGAACTCCCAATCGCGCTAGTATGTGCACCTATTTCGCCATCTCTTTCTTATCTTCTTCCATATGAGCAGTGCTCCCCATAGATAACCTATTAAGAGTATTAGCAACCACATTAGCTTTACCTGGAAAGTAGAGGATGCTCATGTCATAGTCCTTGAGCAACTCAAGCCATCTTCTCTGTCTCAAGTTAAGCTCTTTTGGGTGAAGACATATTGTAGGATCTTATGGTCTGTGAATATATTGACATGTGCCCCATATAAATAGTAGGCGCCAAATCTTAAGTTCAAACACCACCGCAACCAATTCTAGCTCATGAATTGGATAGTTTCTCTTATGGTTCTTAAGTTGTCTAAAAGCATAAGCTATGACCTTTCCTCTCTGCATCAGAACACATCCCAATCCCACTTTAAAATCATCACAGTAGATCACAAAATCATGACTCCCCTCAGGTAGAGTCAACATTGGCGCAGTCGTCAATCTAACTTTCAACTCCTGAAAAACTTATCTCATACTCGTCAGACCACTAAAACTTATCTTTCTTATGAGTTAGCTTAGTTAATGGGAAGAATATAGAAGAGAATCCCTCAATGAATCTATGGTAGTAACCAACCAAACCCATAAAACTTCTTATGTTAGTTGGAGAGGTAGGTATAGGTTAGTTCTTAACTGCCTTAATCTTTTGCATATCCACTCGAATACCATCACCCGAGATAATATGGCCTAAAAATGACACAAATTTAAGCTAGAACTCACATTTTAAAAATTTAGCATACAACTCCCTATCCTTAAGAGTTTGAAGAACAATTCGAAGGTGATCAATATGCACTTCCTCATATCTTAAGTACAATAATATGTTATCAATAAATATAATCACAAACACGTGAAGGTACTGTCTGAATACTCTATTCATTAAGTCCATGAAAGTGGTAGAGCATTGGTTAGTCTAAAGGACATTATCAAAAACTCAAAGTGATCATATCAGGTTTGAAAAACCATCTTTGAGATATCACATTCTCTCACTTTCAACTGGCAATAGCCTGATATGAGGTCTATCTTTGAGAAACTAGTGGTAGCCAAAAGTTGGTCAAACAAGTCATCGATCCTTGGGAGAGGATATCTGTTCTTAATGGTCACCTTATTCTATTGGCGATAATCTATACAAACTTTGACGGAACTATCTTTCCTGCGCACAAATAGGACAAGAGCTCCCCATAAAGAGACACTCGGTCTAATAAACCCTTATCTAAGAGATCTTTCAATTGCTCTTTCAATTTTTTCAACTCAGCGGGAGCTATTCTATATCGCAGAATAGAGATAGGCTGAGTATCAAGAAGAACATCAATCTGAAATCAATCTCCTTATTAAGAGGGACTCCAAGAAAATCATCAGGGAAGACATTAGGAAACTCATTGATAATCAGAAGTGACTCAACAAGTGGAAATTCTATATCATCAGCCTTAACTCGCATGAGGTGATAGATATATCCTTTAGAGATTAACTTTTTGGACCTAAGGTAGGAAATAAACTTGTCCTTAGGCACTGCAAAACTACCCTTCCACTCTATAACAGTCTCATTTGGAAACTAAAATTTGACCGTTTGGGTTCTACAATTGATAGAGGCATAATAGGTGTGAAGCTAGTTGATTATAAGAATCACATCAAAGTCGATCATCTCTAACTCAACTAGGTCTGCCAAATTATCTCTATGGTAGATAGACACTATGAAATCTCTATTACTTTTTCAACTAGAATGGACTCACTAACAGGAGTAGAAACACTAAAGGGATCAAAAAGACATTTAGGAAGGATCTCAAGCTTACTAGCCACATATGGAGTTACAAATGATAAAGTGGCATCTAGATCAAGAAAGGCATACACATCATGGGAAAAGAATTGAAGCATACCCATGACGACATCTGGTGCAAATTTTTAATCCTGTTGATTGCCCATAACATACAAATGATTTGTACCCTCGCTTGTATTAGTAGTGGTATCTATCTGATTACTGCTGGCTGGTGGTGCTACTGAAGACTGAGATTTATTACCTCCATCACCCCACCTTCTCATTGGTCTCTCATTCTTGAAATGTCCAGTTTGTGCACACCTATAATAAGCATTTGTGACCCCATGATACTCACCTTGGTAGAGTCTGCCATACTTTCCACATGGTGGTTTCCCTATCAAACCTTGAGTCACACTAGCTTAGGATTGAGAACCCTGCGCTCTGGAATTTTTATGAACCTAAGACTTCTGATCATACCTGTTACTCGGAGCTAGTGCACTCACTGAGGATGGTTCATAATTTAAAGACCTCTTCTAAAAATAAGACTTGTCCTTTTTACTTTGCTTATGCTAGCTAGGCTCATGCCCTGCTCACTTATCCTTTTTGTTAAAATTCTCCTCTCTATATCTCTTTTTATCCTCCTTAATTTGTTTAGAATAAACCATAAACCTATAGATGTCCATGCCCAAAATCAACAATGTTGTTTTGCTCTCTTTCTTCACATGCTTTCCCAAGTCAGATATGCACTTTCTTATTCTAGATCTCATATCAGGGACCATCTTTGGAGCATACCTGGATAACTGTATGAACTTGAGGATATATTCTTTGATAGTCATCCCTTCCTATTTCAAGTTAATAAACTCCTCAACCTTTGCTTCCCTCAACTCTTGTGGATTGAAGTGATCGATAAAGGCACTTTCAAAGTCTTTCTAGATGGTAGGCTCAACATCCTCACCTCATCTCATTTACCATTGATTGTACCAAACATTTGCCACGTCTTTAAGTTGATAGAAAACAAGTTCAACTTCCTCAATCTCAGTCGCATGCATAGCTTTAAACATCTTCCATATCTCATCAATAAAATTTTGGGGGTCTTCCTCAACCTTAGACCCTATGAAGGCCAATGGGTTCATCCTAAAAAAATCTCTAAGTCTCACTATAACAGTCATGTCTTGGGAGCTAGAAATAGAAGCCTATTGATATGCTGCTAAGATGTAATACTTTTGATGCTTAAAACTTAGAATTTTGTGTGTTCTCAAAGTAATGTTAGTAGGTTTAATTGTGTTTTGTGTTTGTTTTACAAGATTTCAGTGTTGACATGATTTTTTGACAAAGTAGGTGGAAACAATAGAATTTGATGATCCACGAAACCCTTTATGGGTCGTAGAAAGGTTCATGAGCCATAGAAGGGGTCTCGTGTCAAATTCCAGTGAAGAGTGAATTTCTGAAGTAAATTCTTCGAGGAAAGCAGACAAGTCATAGAATGATCCACGAGTCATAGAGTATGTTCGTGCACTGAAGGTCAGAAAGTAGAGAAGTTTTAAAAAGTCATTAGACAAAACCTCTCACGGGCCATAGAATCTTACATGGGCCATGGAAAGGACTCGTAGAAGTAGCCTCTAGATTTTATTTGCAATCCATGAAACTCTAATGTACGAGCTGTAGAGTGAAACATGAGCCATGAACCTGTCCGTAGATGGTGCTGACATAATTTTCTTATTCCATTTTGGTTTTGTATTTTACACATTATAAATAGGTTTTTAGGTTATTTTTCATTAAGTGTCCAGCAGTCACAAAGTTTGAATAAAGTTTTAGAGGATACACTTAGGATTTATCATATTCGGAGAGAAAATATATTAGTGTGTGTTCTTTATTCAACCTTGTGATTTTAATTGAAGAGTTAGATTTCATATTCTTAATTCATCTGTGTAAGTGCTCAATTATGTTACTCTACTTCATACTTTCTGCATTTATATTGATCATGCATAGCTAAATCCACAACTAGGGTTGTGGGAACCATGATGAACTAACTAGGTAAAATAGGATATTTTGTAAGTTTTGGAAGGTGTGTTAGGTTGTATTAACTAATCATCTTCACTTTAACTATTTTTAACGGAGGTCTACGTTAGAACTCGCCTAGTATTACTTGCCAGATCAAGGAAGTACTGAGTAGGAAAAAAGGTAATTAACAGGATTCGATTGAGATATTCTCGTCTAATCAACTGAACTGGATCAAAGAGAGGTTGTACTGGAATAAAAGTAAGGGTTAGTAATGCCACATCACGGAGACATATCAAATTCTAGGATGAAATCTACCTATTCGCTGGATCAAAGGTTTACATGAACCTAACTTACTGTCCTACACCTATAAACTGGAAAAAGTTACATTTACCCGATAATACCCAGTTAGGGATTCATGAAGAACACATCACCCTAGTTAGCTCTTCTACTGATTTCTCATCACCTGCATTTATTTAGTTTAGTTAATTTTACTTTACAAAACCCACCCTTTCTTGGAAGATACGTAGGATAATCATTCTTGACTTACATTGAATTAATTCTTGAGTCTACCATATTCCCTAAGGTACCGACCCTAACCTTGGTTAAGTTAACTACTTGACAGTGACCGCTTTACGTAAAAAAAAGGTGTGGTTCAAGCAATATCAAGTATTTTGGCTCTGTTGTTGTAGAATACGACTAGACTTGGTTAATTCAAGTAATTCTGGGGGATTAGGTCTTATATCTCCTATGTTATGTATTTTTGTTGTTTTTGGTTATTTTAGGAATTAATTATAGCTGAGAATGGTTCAGGATGACCTAGACCACACAGAAGATGAGGAGGAATCATAGGTTCCAATTGAAGAAACGTTGGATGTCGACACTTTAGAGATGGTACTGATTAACTTAGAAAGTGATGACATTCCAGACTATGATGAAACAGTACATGCTCTGGGAGTGTCTAGTTGTCTCTGGTGACAAGCTAAGATGGAGCTAGACTTGAAAAAATGGGAGTTGCAACCCACAAAACCCTCTATAGAGGAGCCACCAGTGCTAGAACTAAAAGTACTTCCAACCCATCTGAGATATGTGTTCCTAGGTACTGATGACACATTGCCGGTCATAGTGGCAGCGGACCTAACAGATGAACAGGAAAGGGAATTGGTCATGGTGCTACATAAATTCAAGAGGGCTATAGGATGGATAACAACAAATATCATTGGTATTCTACCTAGGGTATGCACTCATAAGATACAACTAGTCATAGGTTACAAGCCGAATCTTGAACACTAAAGGCACCTAAACCCATCCATGCAGGAGGTCATATGCAAGGAAATCATCAAATGGTTGGACGCAGGTGTAATATACCCAATAGCGGATAGTGAATGGGTAATTCCGGTCCAATGTGTTCCAAAAAAGGGAGGTATCACTGTGGTTCCTAATGCAAGCAATGAATTGATCCTTGTGCGACCAGTCACAAGATGGAGGGTATGTATGGACTATAGGAATCTCAGTTCTTCGATAGATAAAAATCACTTCCCTATGCCGTTTATGGACCAAATGTTAGATCGATCGTATGGAAATGACTGGTTTTACTTCCTTGACGGTTACTCAGAATACAATCAGATCTCTATCGCTCTAGAGGACCAAGACCATATTTACATGCCCTTATGGGACATTCATATTCAGGAGGATGCTATTTGGGATATGCAATGCACCAACCACATTCCAGAGATGTATAGTGTCCATCTTCTAAGACATCGTGGAAAACACAATTGAGGTATTCATGGATAACTTCTGTAGGGTAGGCGACCCATTTGAAGATTGTCTGAAGAATTTGTAGGCTGTGCTACAGAGGTGTGAAGAATGCCATTTTGTTTTGAACTGGGAGAAGTGTCACTTCATGGTAAAAGAAGACATCTGTTAGGTCATAGAATTTCTAGCAATGGTATTGAAGTAGACAGAGACAAGATTGAGGTGATTGAGAAGCTTCCCCCACCTATCTCTATTAAAGGTATAAGAAGATTTCTAGGACATGTAGGGTTTTACCGGCACTTCATCAAAAACTTCTTAAAGATTGCATACCTTTTGTGCAAATTGCTCGAAAAAGAGACCAAGTTCGTGTTTGATGATGCATGTCATAGAGCATTTAAGACATAAAGCAGATGTTAACATCAACCCCAATTATTATCGCTCCAGACTGGTCAAAGCCATTTGAAATTATGTGTGATGCAAGTATGGTTGCCCTTGGTGTGGTATTGTGATAGCGCAAAGAAAATATCTTACATCCTATATATTATGCTAGTAAAGCCCTGAACGCAGCACAAAAGAACTACTCTGCCATGGAATAAGAATTACTCGCACTAGTTTTTACATTTTGAAAGTTCAGATCCTATCTCTTGGGGACCAAAGTTATTGTACACACGAATCACTCGGCATGACGATACTTAATGATGAAGAAGGATTTGAAACTGTGATTTATCCGATAGATAATCCTGCTCTAAGAGTTTGACTTCAAGGTGAACGACAAAAATGGAACAGAGAACCAGGTTGCAAATCACCTATCCAGGTTGGAGGATGAGGCCATGGAAAAGTGTGATTATGGGGTTGAGATTGATGATTCTTTTCTTGATGAAAGGGTACTGGGAGTATCACGTGACTTGATATCTAGTTTGCGGATTTTGCAAACTATTTGGTTAGCGACATTGTGCCCTCGAACCTAACACCTCACTAATGTCAGAAGTTCATGCCTGATGTGAGAAAGTTCTTTTAGGATGATCTATACTTGTTCTATGTCTGTGCAAATGGGGTCATTCACCGTTGTATTCCTGAGGTTGAAATGATGAGAATTCTGGAAGTGTGCTATTCCTCCCTAGTCGGCGGGTATCATAGTGGAGTGTGAACATGATATAAGATCTTATAGTGTGGCTACTATTGGCCAACCATCCATCAGGATTTCCACGATTATGCCAAGGCGTATGATAGATGCCAGAGAGAAGGGGGTGTCTCTCACAAACATGAGCTTCCCCTAAACCCCATTATGGTGATCAAATTATTTGATATATGGGGGATTGATTTCATGGGCCCGTTTATTAGCTCACATGGAAACAAATACATCCTAGTGGCTTTGGACTTGTATCAAAGTAGGTGGAAGCAGTGGTGCTTCCCAATAATGAAGGCAAGAGTGTGATAACATTCCTGAATAGGAACATCTTCTCTAGGTTTGGCACCCCTCAGGCTATCATCAGTGATGGAGGATCACATTTCTTCAATAGGTTATTCAAAGTGCTACTTGAGAAGTATGGGGTCAAGCATAGAGTGGGAACACCTTACCATCCTTAGACTAGTGGGGAATTAGAGGTATCGAATCGGGAGATCAATCAGATCTTATCCAAAATTGAGAATGCAAATCAGGTGGTCTGGTCACAAAAGCTTAATGATTCATTATGGGCGTATCAAATTGCATTCAAGACCCCGATAGGTATGTCTCCTTACCAACTTATCTTTGGAAAAGCCTGCCACTTACCGGTAGAATTGGAGCATAAGACAATATGGGCATTAAAGCAATTGAATCTGGACTGGAATGATGTGGCAACCTCGAGGATGAAGCAGTTGAATGAGCTTGATGAATTCCTCTTAAAGGCATATGAAAGTTCAACCCTGTACAAGCAACGGATGAAGATTCAGCATGATCATCAAATCAAAAAGTGCCAGTTCATGCTCGGAGACTTGATTTTTATCTATAACTCTAGATTGAGGTTGTTCCCTAGAAAACTCAAGTCTAAATGGATCGGACCCTTTAAAATAACACGAGTTTTCAGCCATGGATCCATTGAATTGGAGAAAAGAAATGGTTTAACTTTCAAGGTGAATGGCCGAAGAATGATGATGTATCTTGGAAATTTTGAGGATATTAAGATAGTGGAAGCATGGATACTTAATGAAGTCTGAGTAATTAAGTGGGCTAAGTCATGTCGCGATACTAAATCAGGCGCTATTTGGGAGGCAACCTAGGATGAGTGAGGTGTTAGGTGCCAAAGTATGTTCTTTTGACCCCAATTTTTTTATTTTTGATAGTTTGTGTGCATTGGGGATAATGCAAAACTTTTTCAATGGGGTGTGGGTAGTTATAGGCCTCAGTGAAGTTTGAGTAGCCTTGGCCTATAACTCTCTCAATTTTTGATCCAAAGGATTTTCTTGTCGGCGTTCTTTTTCCCTGCAAATATTTACTTTTCTGTTGAACCGGAATGTTTAGGATGTTTAGGTAGTATTAGTAGAATTAGTACTTATATCCATGACATAGTTATGTTTTTGTTGAAAATTGATACCCACCAAATTTTGTGATTAGTTAGTTTTGATGGCAACCTTGCATGATTAGTTGTTTGACAACACTTGTTCTGATACGTTAGGCTAAATTGTGATAAAAATATGATCTTATATACTATATTAACATGTAAGAAATGTCATGTATGAGTGAGCTTAGTTGCATGATTCAGTACTGTGTTTCAATTCAAAACTTGCCCCATTACTCTGACTTATACTGTAAATTAGTGGGTTAGGATAATATCTTAGGCCGTTGTTCTTAACAAGTCCACCTACCCTGAAATAACCGACCAAATGTGCTATATATCCTTTGATCCCTATGTTTGAGCCTAAAATTGACCTCTTTCTTTGTAAATACCCAAGTAACCTTGCCTTGATAAATGATAAGTCCAAAACTTGGCCCTGGTCCTTCCTTAAACATTGTGCTCCTCAACTGAGGCCAAAAGCCTAAGTTGAGGGTGAATACCCAAAAGTGACCCTTGTTCCGAGGATGGATATTATGCATCTCAACTCAGACTAATAACCTAAGTTGAGGGTGGCTAGGGTAAGGAAAATTATAAAATGAGGGGGAAACTAGTGATACAGAAAAGGAGAAGAAAAATATTTGAGAAGGGTGCAAGAAAAAAGAGAGAGAAGTGCCTAATCAGTGTGCTAGATTAAAAAAGATCGTGAAAAATAAAGGCACTGTGCAAGAAAAAATTTGAGTCTAAAGCACCCTAAAAGGTTTGAAATGGGAGAAAAAGAGGGAATAATGGAAAATATAGGTTGGTAGGGAAAAAGTGCAAAAACATACAGTGTCAAGGAGGGCCATTAGTCACTATATTCCTAAAGTATCATACCAAAGCCCTCTGAGCCTACGTTACAAGCCTACAAAGTCCCTAAGTGATCCTAGTCCAACTAGTCGAAGGTGTCAATCATGAGTATAGGGAAAAGTCCATGGTATTGGTCACAGTATTTGAATGTCGTTTGTGGGCGTGAGTGTTGTAGAATTATCCCAAGTATTGAATTTGAAACTATCATTCTAAGTGAGAAATAAGACTTCTTTTCGTGAGGGCACTTGCATTGCATTGTTGATATTTGACTAAGTCAGTGATTGTTTCTTATTTATGGTTGCATAGCTTATCATAGTTGCACTGTTGGATATATTGGTCTACATTGGTTCTTGAATAGTTATCTAATGTGTATTTTGAAAAAAGATGTGGGTATTTGTGTTAGATTTCGATATAGTCTGTGCCATTGGGTTGAGGTTTGTGTGTCTCTATATTGCTTATCTAGATTGAGTCCATCACTTAAGGACAAGCAATAATTTTAAGTTGGGGGTATTGATGTGCTACCAAAATGCAACACTTTTGATGCTTAAAACGTGGAATTTTGTGCGTTCTCAAAGCGATGTTAGTAGGTTTGATTATGTTTTGTGTTTGTTTTGCTGGATTTCAGTGTTGGCATGACTTTTGGACAAAGTGGGCTGAAACAATACAATTTGATGATCCACGCAACCCTTTACGGGTCGTGAAAAGGTTCACGAGTCATAGAAAGGGTCTCGAGTCATAGAATAATTCACGAGTCGTAGAGTATGTTTGTGCCCTGAGGATCAGAAAGTGGAGAAGTTCTAAAAAGTTATTAGACGAAACCTCTCATGGGTTGTATAATCTAACACGACCCATGGACAGGTCTCATAGAAGTAGCCTCCAGATTTCAGTTGTAATTCACGAAACCCTAATGTACGAGCCGTAGAGTGAAGCACGAGCCGTGAATCTGTCCGTAGATGGTGCTGACACAATTTTCCTATTTCGCTTTGGTTTTGTATTTTACCTATTGTAAATAGGTTTTTATGTTATTTTTCATTAAGTTTCCAACAGTCACAAAGTTTGAATAACATTTTAGAGGATAAACTTAGGATTTATCATATTCGAAGAGAAAAAACACTAGTGTATGTTCTTTATTCAACCTTATGATTCTAATTGAAGACTTGGATTTCATATTCTTAATTCATCTGTGCAAGGGCTCAATTATGTTACTCTACTTCATAATTTTGGCATTTATGTTGATCACACATAGCTAAATCCACAACTAGAGTTGTGGGAACCATGACGAACTAACTAGGTAAAATCAGATATTTTGTAAGTATTGGAAGGTGTGTTAGGTTGTATTAATTAATCCTCTCCACTTTAACTATTTTTTAACGGAGGTCTATGTTAGAACTCGCCTAGTGTTACTTTCCGGATCAAGGAAG
Source organism: Solanum aculeatissimum (assembly GCA_038996855.1). Lineage (NCBI taxonomy): Eukaryota > Viridiplantae > Streptophyta > Magnoliopsida > Solanales > Solanaceae > Solanum > Solanum aculeatissimum. Next base: position 6,956 of record JBCEWC010006745.1, on the reverse strand, counting down.
TAATGAATAGAAAAAGAGGTAATTAACAAGATTCGATTGAGATGTTCTCATCTAATCAACCAAACCTGATCAAGGGGAGGTTGTACTGGGATAAAAGTAAGGGTTAGTAATGTCACATCGTGGAGATGGATCATGTTTTGAGATGAAATTTACCTATTCGCTAGATGAAAGGTTTATGTGTGAACTTAACTTTTTGTCCTACACCTACAAACTGAAAAAGATTGCATTTATCCAATAATACCCAGTTAGGGATTCATGGGGAACACATCACCCTAGTTAGCTCTTCTACTGATTTCTCATCACCTGCATTAATTTAGTTTAGTTAATTTTACTTTACAAAACCCCCCTTTCCTGGGAGATAAGTAGATTAATCATATCCGACTAACATTAAATTAATTCTTGAGTCTACCATATTCCCTGAGGGATCGACCCTAACCTCGGTTAGGTTAATTACTTGACAACGACTGCTTTACCTAAAAAAGAAGGTGTGGCTTGAGCGACATCCACTATGAAATCTGATTCCCACTCTGAGCGGCTACCAATTGGGTGAGCATAGTGATAACTCCTTCGAAATAAGACTTTGTAGTAGGAGTAGGCGAAGTAGTAGGTGCCTAGGGAGCCCCCGTAGATCTAGCACATTGACTTCAACCCCTTGTCTCCATCTGAGTAGGCACTTCTAGTGGGAGATTCTCAGTGTTGCTAGCTGAAACGTCTCTTTGGATGACAATAGGCTTAGGAGGCATGATCTGCAAACATGTAATGCTTACATGCACGAATCAGATAGATATTTTAATAGATTTAAACTCTATTACACAAACTCAGAATACAAAAGAAGTGTATCAATTTCTAATACTCCATAGCCTCCTCCTTATAAAGTGTGGTGCACAACACACCCATAAACAAGACTCTACTAGACACGGCTTCATAGACTCCCTAGGACACTTGAACTCTGTGTTCTGATACTAAGTTTGTTACGTCCTGGGAGGGTACCCTTGGCGTGGACGACACTCAGAGACTATTGCTAGACCCCAAGCAAACCACTTGGCCTCATCATATTCATTCAATTATAATCTAAAAGTGGAAGATATCAACGATCAAGAATACTTAATACAAAGCAATAACAAATCGATAATCAAAAGACAAAAGCCAAACGATCTATCAATCAATTGAGTAAGTCTATATGAAAGGCAATAGAGAAAAAAAGCATCCAATCACAATTCAACAATCTAGTCTATAGAGCCTTTAAATCATATGACCAAATAATGCCAATGATAGATCCATGATTACCTCAAAATAAAATAAAAAGGCTAAACTCAAAGCTAGAAGAGAGATGTGATATCCTTTGAAAGCAGGAGTGGACTCAAAAATCAGCTGAATTCAAATGGGTCCTCAATGGGGCACCGATTGATAACCACTAGTACCTGTCTCTGCATCATGATAAGATGCAGGCCTAAATAGATGTAAGTAAGAGAAATGTATGAGTATGTGAAATGGCAGAATGAAATATGTAAAAGTAAAATAACATCAACTCAAATAACTCAAATCAAGAAGTAGGAAACTCAATCAGCATGTCAAAAGTCTAAAGTAAGAATATAGTTTGGACAATGATCACTCATATACCGTATAATCTAATCCACTCAGAGTACTATCAAAACCTATATGGGAGTTTCTCTAACCAACACCCATCACCTATGAGCCAACGATGATACAATAAAGCAATATCATTTCCATATCCATCCAATACCTTTCCAGGGTAAAGGAAATCTCATCAGTGGATCGTCCATAATCTATAACATCAAGTCCTCCTTTTTGGACAATAGGGAAATATTCAATTTTATGGTTCAATCCTCTTCTACGCTGGCTACGTAGTTATTGAGTTCGAGTTAAACTTACTGTTACTCAATTTGGTTCTCAATACTCCTCTCAAGAGTCAAAATGCTCATAAGACATCAATCCTACAGTTAACTCATTCAATTAGTCTCATTGGACATTTGTAACTTATTCATCACATCGACTATCAATTTTGTGGTTAGGAACATTCTTTTAGGATTAGCTCATGACTCTATAGACACTCTAGTATCCATCATTCCAACTCATAGGATTTAGGAAATAAAATGTCACAACTTGAGGCCAGGGCCTAGGAGTGATATGGCGAATGGGAACCCGAGTGTCCTTAAACAAGCTTCAGAGCATCCATTTATACATCATCAGTTCGCAAGTGCATATTAAACAAACATATTATTCAAAGGGAAATGAGACTTTGGACTCAAGCTATGAGGATGTCATAGGGAAAGGGATTTGTATGAATTCATGTAGCAAATAACGACTAAGAGGCAAGTAAGTATGAGTCACACTATAGGGGAAAGGACTTAGGAATTTCATCATCTCATCATAATATCAACATCATAAGATAAACATAAGCATAGCCTCCATGAGTAATAATATAACAAGCTCACACATAGAGTTTGCATGATGTCCAATAATGCCTCTAAGTCATAGATAGGACGGGGCCAAGAAATGTCTCGAGCTCACCTTCAACATAAAAGAAATAAGATAGACATAACATAAAATAGGTAGATAGAAGGTGGTTCTTGCCCTTGGCATAAAGGACTAACTACAAGTACAATCTCACAAATCCAATGTAGTTATGAAGAGGTGGATGAGAATAGACTCCAGTTCCCACATGGTTAGATCATATAGGAAAAAATCTACGTTAATATATTTGAATGTACTAAGTATGCGGACAAGCAATGCATATTAACATGGTAACCTGCATTTCAATATTAGATGACAAGGGCACATATATAGAAAGAAGTATATAAGAAAGAATACAATATCAATATGCCTTGAAATCTATGATGCATGAATGTCATAATACTTAACATAGTGGGGATAAAACCTCAATCGACATATAAGACTAAGAAAGTTATTACTTGGAATCTCAATGTTGCCTCTACACTGGAGAAAGAGTGAACTACTTACCAAAGGTAGCCCATACACTCACCTTATGGGAACAACACCCATTTAGAAGAGTACCTTACCTTATGGGAATAACACCCATTTTAGAAAGGACTTACATAAACATAATCATTCAAAGAGGGGCATAAACATGAACATATGTTTGGCACATAGTTATGAGAAAGTAGGCTTTATATAAGGACCCTTGGGGATAGTTCCCCACCTCCAATCTCATTTGGTGGTAACTCATCATCCCACGAGAATACATATACATATAAGTGCTTGAATTAGAAGTACAAGTTTTTTCAAATCATCTTCATGCATACTTAGGCATAAATACCAAAACATACTTCATAGTCATGCATACTTAGGCTTAAATGCCAAAACATACTTCGTAATCATGCATACTTAGGCTTAAAAGTCAAATTATACTTTATGTCATACTTTCATGCATAGGAATAACTAATTCATACTTGTACATGTTAGTGAATCCTCACCCATAGCTCTTAAAAGTCATATCATAGATATTATGTGATCGCATGTCATGTCATAATCATACTTGCTTGAAATCATAGTCATAATCATAATTGAAAAATAATCCACATCATAAATCTCATGAAAATACTCATTCATGCATGCATATATCATGAAGAATTAAGAAATAGCATGGGTATTAGGAATTCATAATTAAAATAATATAATAGGAAGAAATCATAGAAAATCCATGAAGAGATCAATAATTAAAACATATTTGAATTTACCCATGCATAGATTCATAAATTAAGGGGACATGCATATTTGATTCTTCATAAACCCATGTAAATCATAATTATAAGATTCAAATAATCATAAAATCAATAAATAATTTCAACCCATAGCTCAATTTCAACAAATTAAAATTAATTTAAAAGACCCATTTGCAAGTCATACTTGAAAATCATAAAATTGAAGAAATAGATATTTAGGTCTTCATTATTGGAAGGGAATCATGAATCAATCTCACATACCTTGATTAGGAAGATGCGTTTGAGAAGAATTTAGCTTGAAATTTAAACCCCAATTGAATCCTAGCTTGAATCTTGAAGATGAGACTTGAAGAGAAATTCTTAGGAGTAGACTAAGTGAAAATCTTAAATGAGGTGTTAGAATTAGGATAGAGGTTATTTAGGAATGTAAAGGGGGCATAAAGGTCTTAAAAATCCTTGGGTATGGGCCAAAATATCAAAAATACTTCAATAAAATGAGCCATTAAATTTGATCTCGAAAATTCCACAAACGGCTTCACTAGCTGTGAAGCTTTTCACGGTTCGTGAAAGCCCACTGATCTAGCACTGACAGGTTTTACAAAAATAGGCATAACTTCTTGATTCAAACTCAAAATTGGGTAAAATAGGATTAGTTGGACAATTAATTCAAAGGGCTTTAATTTGGTAGGTCGTAGACCACCCAATTATTTTTGTGCAAAGAGATATAACTATTTAAAGTTGATCCTTAAATCGATTCATGTGAAAAACTTAGCTAATGGAATTCCTTTGAACTTGGCATGATGAAGTAGACCCATAATAACCCTAAACCACATAAATACATTTGAATTGGAGGCTTGAAAGTGAATTTATCTTGATCTTGAAGGTTCCATGGAGATCATTCGATTAGATCTTCAAAGGAGGATTCACAAAACATTTTGAATGAGTCAATGATGAACTAAATATTATGGGATGATATGAGGTGACATGAAAAGCTTAGAAATGATTTGGGAGTTTAAAGGACTAGCTCCAATTAAACGGTCCTTGAAAACACCATATCCAACCTTGTTTCATTCTTATAAAGCCCGAATACTTGCAAAAACATTTCTCGGAAATAAAATTTCTCAACTTAATCTGATCTTACAACTTGCGGGGTATTACATAAAGTAGAGTTGAAACATTTATGAATTTTATAAACTCTTCAGGCTCAAATCATACTCATACATACCCATTTAAGTGCAATATGTAAATTAACAAGAATTTATTCTAGGGTTCATGTAGAAAAGTAAAATCATCTATTTCAAGTGTTTAATTCATAAAAATAATCCTTCATGCAGGATTATATCGAAATTCATTAGGATTTAAGAAAAACTTTCAAGAAACATTCATAGAAGACCAATTCGTTCACAACTCAATCAACCTGGGTTATGGTGCAAATGGAAGAACATAATTCATATTCGAGTTAGACTTACATACCTGGAAATTTTGAGTCTTAGAATAGCTTGGAAGAACTCACAAAATTCTCTTAAAACCCTAGCTTTTTCTCTCTTGAAACCTTGCTCTTTGTTGAGAATGTGTTTTAGCATAAAAATGTTGAATAAATATATTTAGAGTCTTAATTTGGCATAAAATTGTCAAGTTTAGACTTTGAAAGGATGGGAAAAGATCAAAATAAACCTTCTTAAAATGATGCCAAAGTCATTCATGGTTAATTTATGGCCCGTAGAAACTGCTACGGTCCGTAGAAACCCATCCATAAATTTTTAGGTGAATTTTAGAGTCTCTAGACCCATTCTACGAGCCAAAACCACGACCCGTAGAAGCATATATGACCCATAGTCAAGTCTGTCAAGTTGGGGACTCAAAAATGGACTATCTAAAGTTTTTTCACGAGTTAACAGGACAAATCCTCATTCAAACCATGGCTCATAAATCAGTTCATTGTTTCACTTTGCACTGACGGTCCGTAGTAAAATGATCATAATTTTTACTCCAAATTTCAAATGAGATGAAATTGGTGGCGTTGGCAAGCTAATTCAAAGACCTATTATTTGGTAGGTCATACATCATCTAATTTTTGTGTGCTAAACATTATGGTATTTAAATTTGACCCTTTTATAATCTAACGCGAGAAACTCAATCGATAGGAAATGTTCAAACTTGACTAAGTACTAGAGGTCTCTTATGACCCTAATTCTCTTCTAATACACTTTCCACATATAATAATGAGGCTTAAAACATAGGTGCATGTAAGACATCAATAAGTTCATGCTTATGTATTTACGATGAAAAATTTAGATCCTAGGAATAGAGTTGTAGGGTGTTACAATACTTTTGAAATTTTCTCAAAATGTTTTTGACACTTTTTTTGTAGTAAAGAATCCAAGACTAGAATTGTAGGAATGAATCTAAGCCTTACTCTGATACCAAATGATGTAAATATCACTACAAAAATAAGAATAAAATGCAAAAACGAAAGATAAGAGATTAAAGATAGATAGATTGACACAAGAAAAGGAAATAAAAAATAACATAAAGGTATATTAAATTAAAAACCTCAATTGATTAATTCAAATCAAGCACTAAACCTCTTACACTAACCTCGAGGGATAATTGGATTCACCTCACAACTAATGTTTCTAAGAATAGTTCAACCAAAGCTTGTACCAACTCTCAACACTCATACAAGAGTTTCAATATCAATATTCAAAGTAGTCTACCTAAAAATGAGTAACTATAAAAAGTTTATAGTCTCAGGTAATTTATTACAAAAATGGTCCAAAAGTGACAAAAATTAAGAAAAGAGTAATCCAAGTGTCCATCGCCAAATTCAATCGATTCTGATTATCCCTCCCACCGTCGATTAGATCCTATCTTTAGGCCTCGCTTTCTATAATATTCAACGATCTAAATGAGTCTACTGAGTTCAATCGGCGCATCACCGATTGGTGATCTTCATCGCCCATTGTGGCAGTTTCTCCCCTTGCTTCGCCTTCACCTCTACAAACTATCTTCAAGGAATGAAATCCCTTCTTTGGCATCAATACAAGCTCAAGGACCTCTAACTTCATGAATAACCCTTTCATTTTTGGAAGTTCTCGAGCTTGACTTCTAGTAAATGGTCTGGACACAACTTGACTTGCATCAATTATCTTTGAAAGTTTTTAGCATGAATTGAGGTATGTCTTCTTGGAAAATATCTTTTGATGATAAAGTAATTTTGGAAAATGCTTTATGCGCATGCTGAGCAAACGT